>JAVTVY010044027.1:0-21454 GCA_036873755.1 Hanleya hanleyi | reverse complement strand
AAGGATTTAACCAGGCAAATATTGGTGGGTTAATTTGATCCGGGTAATTTGTAGTGTAAGCGCAATTTTAGTGAGTTAATTTGACCCTGATAAGTTTGAGCCGGATAATTAGTACTGTAAACACGATTCTCAATTTTATCCTGGTCACATTGATTTGTTAAAGTGATCGTAAACCCTCAAGTAAATTTTCCATCAAATGAAAGACCATTGCGAACAGTGTCGGAAAATATTTATTTTATTTTTTTACGATTTTATTACACAGAGTAAACTGCAATTAAAGCATGGTATTCTATGGTGGTCTGTTGCAATCATATTTAGGTCCAGTGACGTCACACTGCCTTCGTACATATATTTCAAACTTTGTATGCACTTTCCAGTGCTTGATTCAAGCTTAAGGTATGTATACTTTGAGTTTCAACACAGACTCACTGTTCCAATGTGCATGTTCCAAAATCGGGGAAATTAAATGCAAGATTCAAATTGACTTGACACTCATGAGTCACCATCTCCCAGATTTTGATGAAACATGCACATTGGAACAGTGAGTCTGTGTTGAAACTCAAAGTATACACACCTTAAGCTTGAATCAAGCACTGGAAAGCACCCTGGTCCTCAGATCTGTGCTTGAGCATTCGACTGTGGGCAGTGCTTGTAGCCAGACGATAGTCGTTCAGCTGATATGCGCTGTTCGGAGTTTGTCGTCGCTTGTCAAGTTTGGCCTACTTAACCAACTGACAGAACTAGATTTTATCGGCAAGATTCCCACTGAGGTTGACCCTTATCCCAAATGATATCCACGCATATTCTAATAATGATGCACAAAGATTAGTAAAATGAACAGTGAGTTAAGTAACCGTATTAACCTCATTTCTCCAGCCACATAATCCCACAAATCTCTTCTCTTTTCTGAGAATCTCCAACACAGTGGCAACTCTGGCACTCCTCTCCTCAAATGATACAAGGTCCCCTGAAAGATGAACTTGCTGATGTTCGGGCAGACCACCAGGTGGAGCTGATGGACAGCTTTTGACGATGAACACGTCAGGAAATCGTTTCAGTTGCTCCTGCACATCTGCTGTGATAAGTCCCACCTGTTTCCCAGAAACGATGAAAGGCAGACATCCTATTCGCTTGTCTGTTCACGAATGATAATAATAAATATTATAATATAATAACACAATAAACAGAACTAATATGAGAATATATAATAATTATAAATCATTCCTGTCAACATGAGGTTCCAGTTCATAAGTTTATTGCGGCCTAATGGTGCGAAAGTTTTCAGTCGGGCATAAGACTTAGGCTAAAAATAGGCTGATCCAGTCCTGGTTTTATAATTTGAGGAGTTGGTGGGCGGGGGATTGGTAAAGGGAAGTAGATGTGACTTCGCGTTCAGCAATATGCCACTTATATAGCGATGATTAAATAAAACCATGTCTAAGTATCTGTCATGTCTGTATGACAATTATATATGTCAGGCAACAATCCAAAAACAATATAAAAGTGATAGATAAGACATCAAAGAAATGGCACATACATAAAAATGTATTTATAAACTTGATAGCTCTCAAATCCTTTAAAATCAAATCTTAGTCCCACCGGACTATAGATATTCCAAATTAGCTGCCAGTAAACCATAAACCATGTTGACAGGCTACCGTATGTCCGGAAACCTGTCAACATGAAGTTGCAGTCCATAAGATTATTGCGGCCTAATGGTGCGAAAGTTTTCAGTCGGGCAAAAAGTCTTATGACAGTAGTATACAAAGAGTGAGGTAAGCCTCTTTTCACCCGGATGTAACTATGACGTCACAACTTTGGGGTCATTGAGGTCAAATGGGTATCGGCCATGTTGTAAAGCAAGATGGCGGCTGTCGGCCCTGTTGTAAAGCAAGATGGTGGGTGTCGGCCATGTTGTAAAGCAAGATGGCGGCGTGGTTCGGGGATGTTCGGGCCTGTTCGGGGATGTTCGGGCCTGTTCGGGAAGGGTTGGCCATGTTGTAAAGCAAGATGGCGGGTGTCGGCCATGTTGTAAACCAAGATGGCGGCGTGGTTCGGGCATCGGGAAGGGTTGGCCATGTTGTAAAGCAAGATGGCGGGTGTCGGCCATGTTGTAAACCAAGATGGCGGCGTGGTTCGGGCATGTTCGGTACTGTTCGGGTCTGTTCGGGTTGTCGGCCCTGTTGTAAAGCAAGATGGCGGGTGGGTCGGCCATGTTGTAAAGCAAGATGGCGTTGTGTCGGCCATGTTGTAAAGCAAGATGGCTGCGTGGTTCGTGAATGTTCGGAAATGGGGTGAAAAAGGTATAAAAGTAGGTGATTTTTAGTGAATGGGTTATATTCATTGCACTACTTTGGACCCGGATGTAGAGGTCATTTGGGGCGGAAACGAGGCGGGAGGAGAGGTCAAGTGCAGTATAGTTCCGGCAGAAGGACCAAAAGCTACCTCCAGCACAGGAGAGTTCCAATTGTTGGAGGGGCTGTATACAGGATGTATTCATCCGCGGTGATGCGGTCTGGCCGCGGTTTTGGCGGTGATTCGGTAGTCCCTAGATAAAATGGTCCGATTGGGTCGAGTGAGGTATCAAAGTGAAGCTTATGTGAAGGGGCATCTAATGGGCTGGGTGTGGGGTTGACATATCGGCCTTCTGCGTATGCGCGGTGGCCGAAGGGTATGAAAATAGCCGTGTTGGAGCTAGGGGAGTCCCTAATGGTGCAATGGGGTCGAGTGAGGTATCAAAGTGAAGCTTATGTGAAGAGGCATCTAATGGGCTGGGTGTGGGGTTGAACTATCGGCATTCTGCGCATGCGCGGTGGCCCAAGGGTATGAAAATAGACGCTTTGGAGCTAGGGGAGTCCCTAATGGTCCAATGGGGTCGAGTGAGGTATCAAAGTGAAGCATTCGTGAAGGGGCATCTGATAGACGGATATGGGGTTGAACTATCGGCATTCTGCGCATGCGCGGTGGCCCAAGGGTATGAAAATAGCCGTGTTGGGAGCTAGGGGAGCCCCTAATGGACCAATGGGGTCAAGTGAGGTATCGATGTGAAGCATTCGTGAAGGGGCATCTGATGGGCTGGGTGTGGGGTTGAACTATCGGCATTCTGCGCATGCGCGGTGGCCCAAGTGTATGAAAATAGCCGTGTTGGGATGTAGGGGAGCCCCTAATGGACCAATGGGGTCGAGTGAGGTATTTAAGTGAAGCATTCGTGAAGGGGCATCTGATGGGTTGCGTGTGCGGTAGGAATATCATTCTGCGCATGCGCAGATGCAATACGGAGGTCTCGTCCAATCAGAAGCGAGTATTTCAAATCCGTCCCAGAGCTCTCGTCCAATCAGAAGCGAGTATTTTGACCCGGTGCATTATGGGACATATCCAAGATGGCGGCACGTATGTTCAAGATGGCGGCACATCCGGTGTCGAAAACTGGCCATTTTGTCGGATGTGGTCACTTAGTGTCGAAAACTGAACCCTGTATGACGTCACTTCCGGGTTTTTCACTAAAAACTACCTCCAAACATAGAAGAGTTCCTAATGTTTCCTCTTAGACGTCCGTATGTTCAATCGCCGGTGTGTTTTCCCGCCCCGCCCCAGTGCCCCGCAGCGCGCGCGCGCGCGCGTCATCCCGCGTCATCCCCGGCAGTGCGCGCGCGGACGCGGGTCAAAAGGTCACATTGGGCATTGATGCATTAGGAATAAAACACACAAGACAGGGTTTTTTGGTGAGATCTCATTTTTTTTATTCAGTGAACAACAACAACGTGAGAACAACCACGTGAAAACTCAAGCCCAGAACAAGGGGCTTGTAATTAACTGAAGCCCAGAACAAGGGGCTTGTAATTAACTGAAGCCCAGAACAAGGGGCTTGTCATTAACTGAAGCCCAGAACAAGGGGCTTGTACATTGAAGCCCAGAACAAGGGGCTTGTCATTAACTTAAGCCCAGAACGGGGCTTGTACATTGAAATGATGGGCGGCCCAGTCATAGACGAGTACATCGCGGTCCTCGGCCTGGGGGTACTCGTCAAACATCTGTACGATAGTAGATAAGGGTCTTCCCCGGCATCGATGGTACAGGTAAAACAAGCAATATTGTCCGCACACGCCACTGGTCAGGCTTTGCAACGTTTGACTATTCCAACACCACGTCTCTGTGCCTTGATCCATGAAGTCTGTTAAATCGGGATGGAGGGGTGGCAGACCGTACGGGTCAAAATATTCCCCCTGCTGTTCTGTCAAGTACACGGCCACCCAGTGTTCACCGGGTCGATCCATCGGGTCCGTGTTGAGAACGTAAGCAGCCGGATACATACGGTCTAATGGAAACACATCTCGGGCGAACACCCCTTGAAAGACCCTACGTGTCTCTGGGTCATTCTCCAGCACGGTGGTTATCTGGTCTGTATCCATGTTAGGTGGAGAAGTCACACAGGACGTTGCGCGCCTTGTCCACTTGAATGATGTTGTCAAACTCGGCGTAGCAGATCACATTGACGGTGGTCGCCAGGGCTCGTGCAAAGTGGATTTCCAACCGTAAGTTGCCTTGCTTGGCCAGGGCCAGCTGATGGTCGTTCTCTAAGGTGGGGGTCAGATCGAAATAGAACAACGTGTATCCGTTCCCGTAGTCCTCCCGACTGATCATATTCCCTTCGTCCTGGTTTATTTGACCGGTGGCTGTAAACAGGCTCTGATAGGCTCGAATGAAATTCCTCCGCCCAAAGTTCGGGGTTAAGGCCGTGGCTGGCACCTGTTGTCCATCCACATGCAGGGCCACAAAATTGATGCCGAAATGTTTAAAGTCAAACGGGTTCTCTGGGTAGACTCCGCTGAAACTGGTATTTTCCACACAGGCCAGGATCAATCGCTTGGGTAGTTCCCCAGGAACAGGTTTTCTTTGTTGGCGCTCATATTTCCAGCAGGCACAGAGAACACTTTGGTTTGTACACGTCGGATAGGGTACTGGGCTGGTTTTGTTTCCAAGGCTTTCATGTGTCCCAATTGAACGGCTGGATTCGGTTTCACTTTTCGGACATACAGGACTGCGTCTTCGATGACAATCTTATAGTCAGCTACATGCCCCTCTACGTTAGTGGCCATCAAGGCGAAGGTCGGAGGCGCCCGTATCAGTCGGATTTTGATGGGGATCTTGTTCAAGAGGTACCGGTCTTGCATGAACATGTCTGCATGCAGTCGACCCATCATATCCACCGAGGCACTGTTCGCAGTGAAAGCCTTCCGTTTGTTATATCCCCCATTGTCCGCCGTGTCCATGTGCTCGGCCGTGTCCCTGTAGAATAAAGCGGTTGTCAGCTGAGATTTTTAGCCTCTCGGCCATACGACAACAGTGTCTCGATGTAGGCTCGATAGGGGTACGTGTTGGTGGAGTCACTGATGAGTTTGTCGCTGAGAAAAATATCCACCTGCTGAAACATCGAGTGCAGCCAGAGATTCGTCGGGCCCACCGTTGCTTGGTCAGCGATTCTGGTGCCAGCTCCATTGACCACCTTGGCTTTCACATACAAGTAGGTATGGGCTAAATCCACATAGGCCGTATCCGCATTACTGATGGTGAACTCGATGGGCCCGGTTTCGTTGATGCTGGAGAGCGGGAGATGCTCCACCCATAATCCTTGTTCGACACTGGTTTGTGTGGGCGGCACGGTCCACAAATCAAATTCACTGTTGGTGGAGGGGCAGGACTCGGCGTGGATTAAGGACATGTTTTAAGAAAAGATATCCCGGGTCTTCTTGGATGTGCGTCGTCGCTGGGTCGGTCGTCGACTGGTGCGTGGTCTCGGTGGGGCAGCTCTTTTATTCCCTACGGTGCGTTGTGCTTTGGCCACCAAGACGCCTCCCGCTTCTTTGGCCCGCCGTTTCAAGGATTCTTTGGGTGCCGTACCCCCCAAGACATCACCGGCCACTTGCAGTCCACTGCGTACCGCTTGTTTGCCGATTGCTTTCACCCCACGCGTCACCAAGGGCAGGAACGTTTTCACAATGCTGCCGAGTATGTTCCCCAGACCATGTCCTCGTTGCATGCGTGCACCGCTAAAGACCGGAAAGCCACCCCCGGCCTGTTGGGCATAATAGTCGGCATAGCTGCGTGCATCGCACTCGTAAGGTACTTTCATTATGCAAAGTGGGGAGCACGTGCTTGTCGAAAATGAAGTGTCAGCACCACTTTTCCTCGTTCGAATGCCACCGGTCGTCCCGTGTCATCTCTTATATCCACCGTGATCGTGTTGATGTCGGTATGTCGTACGGGCAGGTACATGATATGGTTGAAACTGTGGGTGACTTGACCTCCATACGTCTTTTTAATGGGGACCACCCGTAACAGAGGTGTGTTGATATCGCCCACGATGTGGTTGTCCACCACGTCCGAGTAGACGTAGAGTCCGTACATACCCGACTTCATATCCATCGGCATCTCGCCATGGTGTTGGGTGGGACCAGCGAACGTCTGTAGATCGAAACCCAGCATTTGCTGTAGTGTAGGACTGAGTTTCACATTCACGGTATCGGTGACGGTAAGCTGTGCCTTGTCGTTGTGTACGTTGACATCGAAGAACACGTTTCTCTTGAAGCGCAAGGCTATCAGGCGTGTTGCACTATCCGTCACCCCCCGTAGCGCCTTATCATGCATCAGTCTTGACAGCCCACCCATGAACTCTTTGGGGGTATCGTATTGGCCTTCGGGCAGGGTGAGTCGGGTGTTTTTGCCTTCGTAGGTGACCTCGTACCACACTTCATTGGCTCGCACGTTGTACCACGAGTAAGGGTATTGGATATCCACGAGGGCACATTCCCAGCGTCCAGGTAAATGTAACGGTTGTGGTAACTGGGTGACGTACTTGGCCACGGTGTTGTCAGGAAACACATCCAGCGAACTGTTACTGGGTAGGGTCAGGTAAAACATGGCGACTGAGCTGTCCTGCTGCTGCTGTTGGTTTTAATAGGTCTTCCAGGCCTTGGGCGGTTGTGTGCGGCGTCGTGTTCGTCGCGTTGACTTGCTACGTGTCACGGCTCTGGAGATGTGGGGTGTCCTGATCGAGGGTGGTTTTTTAAAGGTCTGAAAAGAAGGTGCCCGTTGTGATGGTGGTGGAGTTTTGGGGGGTGACTCCGGTTCCCAGTCGGCTTCCCAAGAAGGTTGTGGTGAGAGACGTGGTGCACGACTCGGCGATTACTGGGTTTGCTGCATAAAGGCCCAGCGCTGGGGGTTCCCCACGAATTCCTGTGGTACATGCATGTCTTTCAAGCCTTGAGCGAAGACCTCCCATCCTCGAGGATCGGTGTGCGATCTGCGTTGACGCATCAGATCATTCACTAAATCCGTCATGTGGGTGCCGGGGACCACCTGATTCTGTACCAGGAGTTCGCCTTTATCATTCCAAGTCATGTTAGGATTCTGTTTCATCCGTTGTAATACCAGGCCAGCTTGTTTCTTGAACGAGGCAGGTACACTCTTCAGCACTTCGTCTTCCACCCACTGTGGGGCTGTGGGGGCTACCTCGCCCGGCTGTTGGAGCGGTGCTGAGGTCAGCGGTCTGTCACGTGGTGGTGGTGGTGGTGGTGGTGGTGGTGGTGGTGGTGCTGTTGCTGGGGTAGACAGGGTTTTGTATTGGTCCATGAACGTCATGTACCGTTGAAGCGTCTCATTGTACCGTTGTACTTTCTCACTGTCGCTTAACCCCGGTCTCTGTAAGATCTGTTGCATCTCTCCATCGAGGCTGTTTATGGTCTTCACCGTAGGTGGGACAGGGTAGGGTGATTGGAGGTTTTGCAGGAACCGTGGTTCGACGAGGACCATTTTTTTCGTGTGGTTCATTGTCGGCCGAAGAGTCCACCCAATACTGGACCCAACACGGAAGCGGCCAACGGTGCTAAGATGGCCCCGAGAAAGCCGCCTTTCTGTAACACCTTTTTCTTTTGTGTTTGAGGGACCCGCTTGTGGACTAGGGTTCGGAGACCTGTCTTATGCTTGGCCAACTTGGTCTTCTGAGCCGGAGTCAGTGGTACGTTGCCTTTTAACAGGTTGTACCCGATCTCGCACAGACAGCGTACAAGGTCAGGGTCCGCACCGCGTACAATGGTTCGGACTAACTCGGGTGGGGCCGTCTTCAATACACGGAGCGTGGGAGCGTGCTTCCGTACTCGCGCAGACATCCTGTACAACTAATGCTAGAACCCACAACTCTGCCCTTTTTATCCACCTCACAGACAAAGTCAACCCTGCTGTGGTATTCATTCTTTTTATTATTCCCCATCATCAAACACACAGACCCCAGCTGGGGGCGCCACTGTGGGTGTGTTTACATTATTTTTGCATGTACACGTGGTGGGTCTCTCCGGGAAAGATGCCGGTCCGTAGTCGAAGGTGGTCGGGGGTGGCTTGCTTGAGGTCGAAGAGCATATACCCGTGCTGAGGGGTTGTGGCATCTTTGAAGGCTTCCAACGCAAACGGTGTGCGGCCGGGATACATCTGTCTCGCCAGGTGCAGCAGTTGAGTGGTATCTCTCGGGTTTTTGAAGACCACCAGGTAGTGGGCATTTAAGCTGATATTCCGATGTTCTTTGTTTTTACTGAACAGATTCTGCACAATGTAGATGATGCTGAGCCGTCGATGATGGCTGCCTTTGGTAAAGAGTTGGGTGACCCGTGCATCCGTCTCCGCCATGAGATCATCCAGAACCACCAAGGTGTCGGGTTCCAAATCGGCCAGGTTGGGTAGGCCTTCCACGAACGTGATGTGGGGCATTGCTGCATACGCTTCCTGCCATTCTCCGTAACACCACACGACTCGGGCAATGGGTGGAGTGATCATGCTGTCGGCGTGTTGAAGGAGCTTCCTGACGAAGTGCGTTTTGCCGGAGCCCGTCGGTCCTGCGATGACGCAGGTGAAGGGATGTTGCCACCGAGGGTCCATGGTTTGAGGTCTATCCGTTGTCGTGGTAACCCGCTCTTGTAAATTTCGTACGAGTGAACTGGAGTGGTGGTGGGTACAACGTCGGTCGTCGTTGTCTGTTCACGTTCAGAGATGGTGCTGGGGGTGGGTACAACGTGGGTGGTCGGTTCACTGTGAGGGATGAAATCCGGTGGGTCTTGAGACGTAGTAGGTGTACTTGGTGTAAGTGTAGAGCTCGACGTGGCTTGTACGCGGGGTGTGGTGGTGACTGGGCTCGATACGACTGGTGCTCTCTGTAGACCCGTTTCACTGATGGCTGGTGTTCTCAGTTGGTTAAGTAACGTACTGACATAGGCTACGTCGTAAAACACACCTCCGTACAACACACTCAGCAGGGTTAGCAATAGCACCCCAAAGACCACTTGCGCTTTGCGCGTTTTGCGAGACGCTGTCTTCGGAGGCAGCTGCTGTTGGTCCATAGCACTGGGGTCGGACGTGGAATGAAGGAGGACGGCAGTGGTGTCTGGCTTTATAGTCGTTTCACCTGGTTGGCAGCGACCCAGGAATTGAAGGAACTGGGCCAGCCTTGCCATTTTACGAAATGAAACAGTTTGCCACGTCGACGTTCCGTTTTCAAAATCTGCTCCACCGTGTAGTAGTCTTGCTGTGTTTTTACAACAGGCTGTAATTCCGTGTCGTAAAACGTCCCCAGCAACGTTTCCCCTTGGAGATCTTCCAGTTCATAGACTCGCCGCTGTCGGGGTAGGCGCCGTTTAATCAGGAAGTGCTCATCGCTCCAGTTGGGCAAGTAACTTTTCTCGAACTTGCCCTTGACTTTACTGATCCGTACAGGGTCCCCGACCTTGTACACCGCCTTCGTCGTTCGCTGCGATGGCCTGGGGTACAAGACACGCCGGACTTGGGCTTCATTGCGTTGGGTCACGGTAATGGGGGCTCTCTCTATACTTCGATGATAGGCTCGATTGTAACCCCTCACCAGTTTCGGGAGAACATCGATGTACCGCCTTGTATTCTTATAGGTGAAATATTTATACATGCGGCCTTTGAATGTCCTGTTGAACCTCTCCACCACGGAAGCCTTGGTCTCGTTGTACGTATGGAAGAAAAACACCTTCTGTTTCTTGAGAAAGGCTTGGAACGGTCTGTTGAGGAATTCCGTGCCTTCGTCGGTTTGCAAATACAAAGGTTTGCGCCCGGTCTTGAAGATGTCTTTGAACGCCGCTATGAGATTTGCCCCCGTTTTCGTCCGGATGGGTACCACCCACGCATACTTGGATAGGATATCGATGCACGTCAAGATATACCGATTCTCATCGTTGTGTTTGGCAAAGGCGCTCATATCCACCAAATCCGCTTGCCACTGGGCATCTATTCCTCCCACGATGACCCGGTTCCGTAGAAAATGGCGACGGACAGATCGATGTAAGGTATAGGTGTCTTGTCTTCTTAACCAATCTCGGACTTGGGCACGTTGTACCCCCTGGGGTTTGGCCGCTCGATAGAGAGCCGACAATGCACTATAGGCTGCCGGACTGTCGGGACTGTAGTATAAGTTATCCAACACCTTCTCCCAGCGCTTCATGGTGACAAAATGATGATGGACCCTGGCTCTATCGTTTATTTATAACGGGTATATCTTGGGCCGGAGTTTCTTTCTGATTTTCTTCGTGGACTTCCACAGTGGCCATGGTAAATGACCAGTCCAACTCGTCTGATGACCGCTTGATAAGCACTTCATCCACATCCACCACGGCATCTTCCAATGCAGACCATAGATCAGGGTGAAGGGTAAAATGCACTGTACCTCCATCTAGCCGAGCCAATTGAGCAAAGAAAGGGCCGCGTCGGATGTACACATCGTGACACAAGTGGATGAGGTCGCCGTCCAGTTCACCAGACAACACCCGTTTGAATTTGGTCCAGCCCTCCCGGGACAGACGAATGTGAGCCGGGCACGGTTGTGTAGGGTCCGTGTCTCCCACCACCTCCTCCATGATATCGACCTTATCCGCATACACGTGCAGGAAAACCTCGGGGGTCAAGCTGAAATACGCCAGTACTATATGCTCCGTCATGGTCAGTACGTGAATGGTACCAGATTTCACTGTCTCTCGTATTTATAGGGAGAACGCCGTGAGATCAAAGGATCAGGTGGTCATGTCATTGGGCTGACTGAGTCTAGCGGGGTAATCAATGGCATCGTCGTCGGGTTCATGTAGTTGTTCATGGGGTTCAGCCGCCGCGTCTTCCATAGCACGAACCCACGCTAATTGGTCGGGTGATCGGTCGTCCGGTGTAAATAACTGGTCCACAATAGGCACTATTTTCTCCAAGGCTGACCACACAGAGGAAGTTAGGCTGATACTTCGCGTAGGCTCTTGGTAGGGACCCAGACGTATGTGGACGGGTGGTACGGAATATACGTAGATGGCGTTGTCCAGGTGGATGAGGTCTCCGTCCAACTCACCGCTCAACACCCGTTTAAACTTAGTCCACCCATCACGCTGTAGTGTCACCGGATTCGATAGCCTCTCAGCGGGCGTCCAGTAAATAGCTTGATCGTCTTTCACCAGGGTGACTTTATCTTGATAAATGTATAACCTCACACTGGGTGTAAGAGGCAGGATGGCGCGTAGTGACATGCTTGCTGTAAATGTCGAAGGGAGAATGACACACACTCTGTCTCATCCCCTGTATTTATAGTGTCAATACCACAGCGCCAGGGTGAATAGGGCACAGACTAGTATGAGGCCAACCAGCCGGCGCTGGTTCCGGCGTGAGCGCTCCTGGTCCATAGCGCGAGCATCAAGGATGGCTGTCATAGTCCAGTAGTGGTGAGTGATGGCACGCCTCTCCATCGAGTGCACTCTGTGGAGGACCGCTTCTGTGAACTCGTTCAGGATCTGGCGTCGTCCCTCGTTGTCGTCGCCATCTGCAAACATGGACCGGACCACTGCTCGGTAACCCGTGAATGAATTCACCACGGTGGCATACTGTAAAATGCGAGTCGCATGGGGCTGGATCTCCGCCATGGCTCTGTAGAAATGAAGGTGTGGGATCCAGAGGGACATGTTTTATAGACCAGATGTAGCTCTACGGGTGTAGTCCGTGATACGTACTATTCTGATGGGTTAGTGCAAAAAAAAGGGAGCAACAACAACAACAACAACAACACAGATTACAGATCAATCCTTTTTCCAGGTCACGCCCGATTCACGCAGACCGGAAGTGACGTCATACACCTGCGCACAACCGTGATGGAAAAAAATGGATATGACCTTGAACTGATCACGTGACCTCCCCGTGATGACAAATACCCAGAACCAAGTGAGTACATGCATCCCATAGTCCCAGGTCACGCCCGATTCACGCAGACCGGAAGTG
The DNA here is from genome assembly GCA_036873755.1 of Hanleya hanleyi. Classification (NCBI taxonomy): domain Eukaryota; kingdom Metazoa; phylum Mollusca; class Polyplacophora; order Lepidopleurida; family Hanleyidae; genus Hanleya; species Hanleya hanleyi. The sequence goes on along the minus strand of JAVTVY010044027.1, from coordinate 9,145 downwards.
ACGTCATACACCTGCGCACAACCGTGATGGAAAAAACCCAGAACCAAGTCAGTACATGCATTCCATACAGGCAGACGAGGTCAAAACACTCGCTTCTGATTGGCTGGTCAGGTCATCTCCGCCATGGCTCTGCAACCGTAGAAATGAAGGTGTGGGATTCCGAGAGACGTGTTTTATAGACCAGATGTAGTTCTACGGGTGTAGTCCGTGATACGTACTATTCTGATGGGTTAGTCCAAAAAAGGGAGCAACAACAACAACACAAATTACAGATCAATCCTTTTATTATGCGTGAACATCATAGAAATGCATGTACTGACCTGTCTGTGGGCGTTTTCCCACAATGGCGGTCACCTTGCGCCATTAGCCGCCATTATCCGCCATTTTCCCACAATGGCGGCCAACTTCCGCCATTAGTTGCCATTATCCGCCATTTTCCAACAATGGCGGTCAGACAAGTGTGGACATGTCCAAAGGTCACGCTCCATTCACCCAAACCGGAAGTGACGTCATTTTTCAGTTTTCGACACTAAGTGACCACATCCGACAAAATGGCCAGTTTTCGACACCGGATGTGCCGCCATCTTGAACATACGTGCCGCCATCTTGGATATGTCCCATAATGCACCGGGTCAAAATACTCGCTTCTGATTGGACGAGAGCTCTGGGACGGATTTGAAATACTCGCTTCTGATTGGACGAGACCTCCGTATTGCATCTGCGCATGCGCAGAATGATATTCCTACCGCACACGCAACCCATCAGATGCCCCTTCACGAATGCTTCACTTAGATACCTCACTCGACCCCATTGGTCCATTAGGGGCTCCCCTACATCCCAACACGGCTATTTTCATACACTTGGGCCACCGCGCATGCGCAGAATGCCGATAGTTCAACCCCACACCCAGCCCATCAGATGCCCCTTCACATAAGCTTCACTTTGATACCTCACTCGACCCCATTGGTCCATTAGGGGCTCCCCTAGCTCCCAACACGGCTATTTCCATACCCTTGGGCCACCGCGCATGCGCAGAATGCCGATAGTTCAACCCCATATCCAGCCCATCAGATGCCCCTTCACGAATGCTTCACTTTGATACCTCACTCGACCCCATTGGTCCATTACGGGCTCCCCTAGCTCCAACACGGCTATTTCCATACCCTTGGGCCACCGCGCATGCGCAGATTGCCGATAGTTCAACCCCACACCCAGCCCATCAGATGCCCCTTCACATAAGCTTCATTTTGATACCTCACTCGACCCCATTGCACCATTAGGGACTCCCCTAGCTCCAACACGGCTATTTTCATACCCTTCGGCCACCGCGCATGCGCAGAAGGCCGATATGTCAACCCCACACCCAGCCCATTAGATGCCCCTTCACATAAGCTTCACTTTGATACCTCACTCGACCCAATCGGACCATTTTATCTAGGGACTACTTTTTCTCCGCGGAAGCTTTTTCCCGAGACCGAATCACCGCCAAAACCGCGGCCAGACCGCATCACCGCGGATGAATACATCCTGTATACAGCCCCTCCAAGGGTGCACTCCGGAGATTCTTTTATTCGGCATGGAATAGACTATGGGTCCGTTTTTCGGCCACCAGTTGTCGCAAAACCTTCAACCCAAATCACTTATATGTATATATTTTCTGAAAGAGCATGATGAAACTATTATTTTAAGATATAACACTGCTATGTTATAGAAAAATTTAACTCGAACATTCTTCTCCATGCTTGCTTCATTTTTCCTAGAAAACCCCTTAAAAATGTCGAAAAATGGTCAAATTCGGCTCAATTTCCAGAAAAATCTGTAAGAGCGATTTCAATTAAACTTCTTACTCACGTTCCCTGGTCCGGTCTCAACTTAAAAAGGCAAAAAAAAGGGGGTGTCAACCTAACCGTTTTTTGTCAGATTTTCTTCCCGTAAATGAGTCCCGATTTTTAGGCACACCCAAGGGGCATAACTGAGGCAGGACAAACTTTACTCCATGATCCCGATCAGCGTGTAGACGAAGCCAGCACTCGATTTGTACGTACTCGTTTGCAGCGTTGATAATGCTGAATAGGATGGCATTATAGATATAAGCTATTAAGAAGACAAGAAGAATTATGATGTAGCAGAACAAGGGCAGTCTATCGTATTATGAAATTAGAGAGGGGCCATTACTACGAAACTGCGGAGGGCCACCTTAAGGGGCAGGATGTTTTTTACGAAATTAATTATTCACATATGGCGGTATACAACACTTGCCAGTTATACATATTATTTTGGGAAATCCGACCGATAACTTTCCCCCTACCCCATCTTTGTTTTGATCAATTTTGCCAATTCTAGCAGGATTTTCGAGAACAAAACTCAAAATTAACCTATTTCTTCTTAATAATGGTCATCCATTCGGCAACATGAAGGCCGTGGTTACTTTTCCGCTTTCCAATGATAGCAGAAACGCGGGAAAATGCAAATAAGCGATGTAACCAAGTCAAATTATTGGTAATTTTGCACTCAATTTTCTCTTAGAAACATGGGAAATACTTCAGAAACTTGAGAAATAATTTGTAAAACCATAATAATATACATCCATTCCATCCTTTATGGACTGTAAATGGGTTCTCTTGTAAAGAAAATTTACACTGGCAAATTTATATCATTCTGATAGGACCTCGTTCTGCCATAATATCCACCGAAATCTCAGTCCAGGGGGAGATAACTCCTGTATGGAATACAGTATGCAGTAACCTCAATTGTATACTAATGGACACACTGTGGATTATTTTAATCGAACTCCTGGTCTTCTTTCCACCTGCTTCCGAAAATAGAGCTTCAGGTATAACTAGGCAGTCAAAATTAAACAATCTGGCGTAATGATACATCTCCGCTCCGTAACGGAGTCTACATTAAGATAATGCATAGACTCCACTATTATGCCTTAAGGGTGCACTCCGGAGATTCTTTTATTCGGCATGGAATAGACTATGGGTCCGTTTTTCGGCCACCAGTTGTCGCAAAACCTTCAACCCAAATCACTTATATGTATATATTTTCTGAAAGAGCATGATGAAACTATTATTTTAAGATATAACACTGCTATGTTATAGAAAATTTAACTCGAACATTCTTCTCCATGCTTGCTTCATTTTTCCTAGAAAACCCCTTAAAAATGTCGAAAAATGGTCAAATTCGGCTCAATTTCCAGAAAAATCTGTAAGAGCGATTTTAATTAAACTTCTTACACACGTTCCCTGATCCGGTCTCAACTTAAAAAGGCAAACAAAAGTGGGTGTCAACCTAACCGTTTTTTGTCAGATTTTCTTCCCGTAAATGAGTCCCGATTTTTAGGCACACCCAAGGGGCATAACTGAGGCAGGACAAACTTTACTCCATGATCCCGATCAGCGTGTAGACGAAGCCAGCACCTGATTTGTACGTACTCGTTTGCAGCGTTGATAATGCTGAACAGGATGGCATTATAGATATAAGCTATTAAGAAGACAAGAAGAATTATGATGTAGCAGAACAAGGGCAGTCTATCGTATTATGAAATTAGAGAGGGGCCATTACTACGAAACTGCGGAGGGCCACCCAACAACAATCTCGAAACCAGAGCTATCCGGTCCTGTCCTCCCTACTAGGCTCTGGGACGGCGCTCAGCCGTACGATCGGTCATTGGATAGCACAAGAAACACTAGAATTCAGAACATAACGAGGGCATCTCTGTGGAGATCACGCCGATCTCCCAACGTCATGGACATTACGAGCGCGTCTGACAGATGACGTATGCTCATAATGCATTCTTGCGAAACATTTTCTATTCTGACGTCACGACGTTGTTGACGCTGGCGAAGAAAATGACTCATGACTGACGTTTCAAAAGGAATGGAATATGTTCCAATGGAACCGGAAGAGGACACGTGAACGAATTTTTCAATGTATTATGGGACCCACTTTCAGTGAGCGTGGTCCCAGGGGTTCGTCGGAGCGGCCAATTTTCCAGCGGAGAGCGACCCCTGGTGGCGAGGTTGCTCCAACAATTGGAACTCTCCTGTGCTGGAGGTAGCTTTTGGTCCTTCTGCCGGAACTATACTGCACTTGACCTCTCCTCCCGCCTCGTTTCCGCCCCAAATGACCTCTACATCCGGGTCCAAAGTAGTGCAATGAATATACCCCATTCACTAAAAATCACCTACTTTTATACCTTTTTCACCCCATTTCCGAACATTCACGAATCACGCAGCCATCTTGCTTTACAACATGGCCGACACAACGCCATCTTGCTTTACAACATGGCCGACCCACCCGCCATCTTGCTTTACAACAGGGCCGACAACCCGAACAGACCCGAACAGTACCGAACATGCCCGAACCACGCCGCCATCTTGGCTTACAACATGGCCGACACCCGCCAGACCTTGCTTACAACATGGCCAACCCTTCCTGATACGCCGCCATCTTGCTTTACAACATGGCCGACACCCGCCATCTTGCTTTACAACATGGCCAACCCTTCCCGAACAGGCCCGAACATCCCCGAACAGGCCCGAACATCTCCGAACCACGACGCCATCTTGCTTTACAACATGGCCGACAGCCGCCATCTTGCTTTACAACAGGGCCGACAGCCGCCATCTTGCTTTACAACATGGCCGATACCCATTTGACCTCAATGACCCCAAAGTTGTGACGTCATAGTTACATCCGGGTGAAAAGAGGCTTACCTCACTCTTTGTATACTACTTATGACATAGGCTAAAAATAGGCTGATTCGGTCCTGGTTTTATAATTTGTTGAGTTGGTGGGCGGGGTGGGGGCGGGGGGATTGGTAAAGGGAAGTAGATGTGACTTCGCGTTCAGCAATATGTCACTTATATAGCGATAATTTAATAAAAACAAGTCCAAGTATCTGTATGACAATTATGTCAGTCAACAATCCAAAACCAATCTAAAAGCGATAGATAACACATCAAAGAAATGATGCATACATAAACATTTATTTATAAATTTAAACTTGATAGCTCTCAAATCCTTTAAAATCAAATCTTAATCCCACCGGACTAAATAAATATTCCAAATTAGCTGTCAGTGAACGTTAAACCATAAAAAAAAGTTAGACCGCGGTTCGCAGTTCGTTATTCGGGATCAGTCATTCAGTGACTCATAACAGCGCCCCTAGCAGCGCCCCTTGGCGTCAGATTTGGGATATGAATATGCAAAGATATAGAGCATGACATTCTCTCTTGCTATACAGAGCTTGGAGTTCAAAGTACTCATAATAAAAAAAATACAGATTTCCATATCGGATGAAATAATTGTTGGTCTCCTCGAATAACGAACTGCGAACCGCGGTATAACTTTATGAACGTTCAAAAAAATCTCTTACAATCCTAAAATCTATACAGAATAAATGTGACTATCTCATAATATGGTATAGATATCGGACTAGTTCTTTTTCATATCATACAGCCTGATGATCAAAACGCTTCTGACTCGCCTGAAGTATTATGTTGCGGTTATCTCTCCTTGTTTTACCTAACAGCTCGGATAAATTACCTCCCCGCAGCTAGCGTTATCAATATTGTATTTCCGAGGATAAATAAAAATTTGTATTGTATTCATCAGCATGAACATTACATATGTCATAGCTCAGTTTGACTAACCAGCGCTCGAGCGAAGTTCCGGTTCCGGTTGCAAGCCTGTACTGTAATGACGAACGATGAAACACCGTTCTCCTGAAGGTTTCCAGTTTTAGAAGACCCTCCATGGGTTACCATTATATTTTGTGTTACCAAGTATCCATCCCTGGCACACGGGTTACAGTTTACCAAAGGTTACCCATTTCCTGATCATGGTAACCTGACCTGGCTTGAATGACAGTTGACTCTTTTAAATGCATTTGGATGGGCCAGTTCAGCGGACAAATTTTGCCGTAAAAATCAACCCAGGCTTAGTTGAGGTCTAATATTCTATTATGTTGCAAAATATGGTTTGCTAGTTAACACATACTGTAATTTAAAAATAGTATCGTCTCTATATCAAAAGATATCAGCGAAGAATGTGTACTACAGTTTCGTATAATATTATGGCCCCTCTCGGACTTCATAATATGGACGACGGGCCGTTTTTGACCACATAATAATTTTCCTATACGTTTATAGTTGCTGGTATTAATAGTACCATTCTGTTGGATACGGTCAGTCTTTCAAACAGACATATGCGAATTGTCTGTGATAGTTACAGATTTCTAGGCTGCTGCGATATATCGTAAATACTATGGTCTGTTGCACTGAATGCAAAATACTGTCGATTAGCTGAAAGGTTTGGCGGTCAGTAGTATACAAGGAGTCTTTCATCCAATTAGCGCCTCACTGCGCATGCGCAGACTTTGTTTTGTGTGTGGAAGTGTGGATGTGCGCATGCGTGAGTGATATGTGAGTGGGTGTGGGTTCAAAATGGCGGCTACTTTATTTTCTACAGACAACTTAAAGTCCGCCATTTTGAACCCACCCCCACTCACCCAGTGCACTGACTGACCTGGGTGAGTGGGTGTGGGTTCAAAATGGCGGCTTGTGGTGTTGTGTGTGTAAAATAAGGTGCCGCCATTTTGAACCCACCTCCACTCACCCGGGTGAGTGAGTGCACTGGTGTGAGTGGGTGTGGGTTTAAAATGGCGGCTTGGTTTTACGGGGCTGTGAGTTGAGTATCCGCCATTTTGAACCCACCTCCACTCATCAATGGACTGGAGGTGTGGGTTCAAAATGGCGGCTTGGTTTTAAGGGCGTGGGAGTTGAGTATCCACCATTTTGAATCCACGTGAAAAAACGTATAAGAGGAGTCGATTTTTAGGGAAAGGGGTGTATTCATTGCAATCTGACTTACCTGACCTGACCTGCCTGCCTGCCTCCCTGCCTATCCGCTTGTATGAGACGAAAAGCATGAGACGTGGAGAAGATTTTCCCTTTGACCCAGCAGTACCTCCGGTTGAAGTCTTGCCTGAAGATGAGCGTGTCCGGGACATTTATCAACGTCACTGGGCTACCATACGCCATTGTTTCCACCGTGACCGTCGTCTATTGGACTTGTATAATTTTCGGTTGGAGGACCTCACGTATCTTCCTACTTACGCCGAGAACATTTTTACAGATCAGGTCACTGCCTTCAAATTGAATGTGACATTTGGGTATATCTTACGGCACAAAAAGACGGACCAGCTGCGGTATTTCTATCCCAGTAATAATTCGTATGTGTTTGACCAGCCATTCACCATCACGGATGCGATTTCTCTGGAGCCACTCATCGACCAATTGACTACGTTGGATCCATTGGAATGGGCTCGGTTACGACAGTCATCCGTGGCACATACACCGCGACACGCCCAGTATGGAACTGGCAACGAATGGCGGACTGAACAACAGACTCCGGCCAGGTCATCAACGCACCAGACACTGGAAATAACACCAAATTTCCCATCAGATTCACACCAAAAACGCGATCATTTATATTGTACATGTATGAGGAATATCCTTGCAGCAAATTTGTACGAATACTAAGACAACATACCTCCGTTTTTCTGGTGAAACCTGCACAAAATTTGTGAACACGTTATGCCTCAAACCACGCGTTCTGCAGCCGACAAATGTGTACGTGTCGTTGCTCATGGCAACGCAACAGCTGTTCGCTTAAGGGGTCGACTCCACTTACCGGCCTACGGCCAAATGCCCTGCATAGACAAATCTATTATAATTACTCCTAACAATGAATATGACTAAAATGAATGATATTTAATAGTACAATTCCTACCCGTCACATATGTAAATATTTAATGCCATTTCGGCTGTCTGTGACTTTGCAATATTGTCGATGAAGCTGATCACCCAGTTGGTATAATGAGTGGATTTCAATATCGGAACAGTGGACCTCGACATAGAGGACGTGGTTCGAAAAGGAATCCTATCAATCTACTATTTAATTATTTATAGTTTGTTGTCGATGTTGATGATCTAATTGGTTCAATATCCTGTAGATTCCAATGTTATTCATACGTTATGACTTTTGTCTAATCCTTCATTCAATATTAAGCCGTCGTCTTTTAAAGAATTTTCTCGTCCATAATCCAAAGACAGCATTAGCACCAAACAATTTTAAGCTGTGGTGCCCATTTGTTCAAACATGGTGTTGGAAGAAAACGCTGTAAATGGTTAGCCAGAGGAAAGATAACATGATCTTCTAGTGCAAAACTGGCAAGGTTACCCTTGGATCAGACTAAAAATTTGACGCCAGCATTTCATCACCTTTGTACCAGATAACTTTAGAAATTTATATGTTGTAAATATGTACAGTAAATAAAAGCGCATGTGGTTCTTTAATAACGCACGTAATCTTAAGTCAACCGTAAAGTGATCGTAAACCCTCAAGTAAAGTTTCCATCAAATGAAAGACTATTGCGAACAGTGTCGGAAAATATTTATTGTAATTTTGTACGATTTTATTACACAGAGTAAACTGCAAATAAAGCCTGGTATTCTATGGTGGTCTGTTGAAATCATATCTAAGTCCATATCTAGGTCCACTGCCTTAATACATATATTTCAAACTTTGTATGCACTTTCCAATGCTTGATTTAAGCTTAAGGTGTGTATACTTTGAGTTTCAACACAGACTCACTGTTCCAATGTGCAAGTTTCACCAAAATCTGGGGGATGGTAACTCATAAGTGTCAAGTCAATTTGAATCTTGCATTTCATTTCCCCGATTTTGGTGAAACATGCATATTGGAACAGTGAGTCTGTGTTGAAATTCAAAGTATACACACCTTAAACTTAAATCAAAATATAGAGCCGTCAACAACATGAAGTCCGAGTGATTATTCTGAATTTTTGTTTAAACTTTAATTTACTGTCTGAAATTAGATATGGGATACGCCTGTCAGAACTGACATTAAATATGATCACGGTGATGTAATGCACGTACTTTCTGTCTACGGAAACCTTCATGTTTTATTCCATAATTTCAATAAACTTGAATCATTTACGGTGTTTCATTTTATTCAGCCTCTTATTGTTAGCGATAAAATGTATATAAATTGGATGGTTCTTCACCCCTATATGGTTGGGCTTTTTGAGACTTTTGTACTTGGGGGAAGGGG
>JAVTVY010044026.1:0-19774 GCA_036873755.1 Hanleya hanleyi | reverse complement strand
CCAACCAACATAACCGAACAAACTATCCATTTACTTAAAGAAACGCAACTACATACCTTCAACGACTACAAACAACAAAAAATCGACAACACCTCAAAACTTCAAACATACCAACTGATACATAAATCTGACAGCAAAGTACACTATCTACAAACCATAAAAAATCAAAACTACAGACAGGCTCTCACAAAAATACGCATATCAGCACATAACCTGGAAATAGAAAAAGGACGCTCCAAAAACATTAAGCCGGAAGCTCGTTTCTGCAAATTATGCAAAACAGAAATAGAAGATGAGGCCCACTTCATTTGCAGATGTGAAAGTCTCACAAAAACACGCAACATTTTTTTCCAACTAATGAACACCAGCAACCCAAATTTCAACTCTCTAGACGACACAGCTAAAGTAACACAAATACTAAATGTTAATCAATCAACTGCCCTACAAGTGGGGAAATTCATTCACGAAATGATGACCCAGAGATCAAAGGAGCTCTCCAGACCCACTGCCAGAACATAGCACTATATAAACTATCACCTTTGCTTTGGCATGCTTTAAAATTGATCTCGTTTTACTTTGTTTTGTTTGTTTTTTTTTTGTTTTTTTTTTGTACTGTAAATAGATTGTTCTCTTTATTATGTGTTGGGAGTGATCTCCCCTTGACCATTGTACCCATACAAAGGTTGAAATAAAGTATCGTATCGTATCGTCTATGACAGGTCACACTTTTCTCATAACTCGACAAAGGCTCGATCTGTTGTGGCGAGCAATTTTCAACGAATAGGAGACAAAGAAGAAAATAAACAGGAAAGCCAAGTTACATGCACACATCATGCAATGAAAACCGCGAATTATTAACCAAAAGAAGGAAATTCTAGTCGGAAAAGGAATCAGTGATTTTGCTGAAGAGGTAAGCCTAGCCGTGTTAGAATGAGAGCTGAAATGAAAAACGGAGGAACGGATACAGTGCGTTTTTGTTAACATGGCCGAGTGCAACAAAAATTCTCCTTCGTCCGTCTAAAAGTAATCTACCGGCATATGTTATTTCTTCTTCAGCTCAGTCAATACCTGTGCTCTAGGTGGAGTAAACATGCGTTGCCTTGGAAATGTACCGTGCTCATTCACAATTATGATAAGAGAAATCAGCCAGGCTACCTTTCCGTTTCCCCTATTGAGAGTAGATAATAATAATAATAATAATAATATAAACTATCCGGTAAGCCACACCTGTACATTAATGGTTGTAGCTCTACACTGAGGTTTAGCATTGTGATCTTTGTGGGCTGGGAAGGAATACTCATTGTGGGCCTAATGTATATCACGCACTCACCCACTCACTCACTCACCTTCGTTAGTGCGTCCATGCGTTAAGATGGGCGATGTGCATGCTTCACTCACTCGCCCGTCAACGCCCAGTGGTGGCATCGGAGCTCCAGAGCTCTTGGAACTCCGTCTAATATATATATATATATTCTAAATCTGTAACAGAACCAACATGCAACACGATGCGAAATTATGTCGCTTTCACTTAAATTCCGATCATTTATCTAGCTACTTGTCATCTCTCTACTGAGTGGTATACCAGCGCCCTATATTCTGGTGGGAGATATGTTTCGTATGCCCATTTAACACGCCATGCTATTTCGGTCTTGTTGACATGAATCTCATGCATTTTTTAAATCGTGTGATTTTCAGTTGAATATAATGCTCGCAAGTATACAATATTCATACAAATTAACACTGATCTCTGGCTATTGCCTGGAACAAAGAAAGTAAAATATATAACAAGAAAATAAAGAAAAAATAGAATAGAATTATTGTAACATGAACGTACTATATTGTATTATCGTTACTATATAGTGTAATGTTAATCAGTCAGTTGGTCTGCTATCACCTATCATATTGCCTGTTATACAAAGGATGACCTATCATTATCGGTCAAGAAGACACCGACTATTTGTACTCCTTCCTTGATCGAATGGTATACTGGGAGTGAGGGTAGATGAATGTGGGGGTTAAAGGAAAATTCGACACATTAGCCAGTTATCCTAATTTGATTACTTTCTGTATAGTATTGGTTATTAATAATCGTAATTTGTATTATTCTGACTTAGTGCCAACAGTTTCAACTTTCACAGGTTTCCCAAAATGCAATCCACATATAAAATTACCGTTTTATTTTGATACCATGACATTTTGCCTGTTATACAAAGGATGACATGCTTAACGGAGAGAGCGTTCCTTTAAATCCATTTTCTTTATTACCGTTTTTCGACGAAGATGAAATGGAATCTCACAATAACCTGGACCTGTTAAACACTGATCCTGATAAATACTTAAAAGATTTTAAAAATATCTGCTTCAACCCTTTGGAATTGGATAGGGATGATAATAATATTTATGTAACTGAGGGCAATCAATATGAGGCATCAGATTGGAATGAAATTGATATTCATCAATCTAAGTACTACATCGAAGATAGTTTCACGTCCTTACGTTCAGTCAAACAATATTGTTGACAACGAATCATTTTCTGTGATACATTTTAATGCCAGAAGTTTGAAGAAACATTACTCTGAAATCTTAGGCCTTTGCTGTAATCTCAATTTTGATTTTTCTGTTATCGGAATTTCTGAAAGCTGGCTTAATCCTTCGACCGAGCAGCTATTTGACATTCCCGGATATCGGCCATTTTGCTGTTCCAGATCATTAAAAAGAGGTGGGGGTTTGGTGTTGTACGTAAACGAAACCATACCGGACTGTTATATTATTGAAAATCTCTCATACCAAGAAACTAACGGAGAATATGAGTCACTTTTTGTTAGTATTAAGGTTAATGATCAGTCGTATACAATAGGAATAATATACCGACCATCCGATAAAAATGTAGTAAATTTTAATGAAAACTTACAAACAATTATGAACGTTCTCAAACCTGAAAGAAAGAAATGTATGATAATGGGGGACTTCAACATTGATTTATTTAAAACAGACAGACAGTGTCCTTCCAAAGACTTTTTAGAAATAATGAAGTATAATTACTTTTTTCCAAAAATTACAAAACCAACTAGGGTACAATCTCGTTCAGCGACTTTGATTGACAATGTTTTTCAAAATGTTCATGAAGGCTGTTTGATGTCTGGCATTCTACTCTCTGACATAACTGATCACTTCCCAGTCTTCCATGTAAGCAAAGCACTACTTCTTGAAAAACTAGCTGATCGTACATCTACATCGAAGAAAAAATAAAAAATATTGATTGGGGCGATGTCGCTAATGAACTGAATGATGTTAACAACGCATTTGAATTGTTTTCCAACAAATTTAATTGTGTATATAACGAGTCTTTTCCTGTTACATCTACGTCTTTTTTAAAGGTCACAATAAAAAAACCATGGAGAACATACGGTATTCTTAAATCGATTCGGGAAAAGAATAGACTTTTTAGACAGCACACAAAAGGTAATAATGCGGACGACACACAGAGACTATATTACGAAACTAAATTCAATCAGTGTAACAATGATATTACTTGGAAAGGTACTTGGAAAGTATTAAATCAACTCATGAACCGCAAAAAAGGTCTAACTTACCAAATACTTTCAAAATTAATGACCGTGATTGTTCGGACTCTTCTATTATTGCAAACGGGTTTAATGACTATTTTAGCTCTGTAGCTACAAAGCTAGAGACGTAATCCCTCCGTCACCTGATGATTTTAAAGAGTATTTAAATACTTATTATAATAATGAGTTTTACATGGAACCTTGCCCTACAAAGGAAATAACAGATATTCTAACTACTCTTAAAAACTCAACCTCTGTGAAAGATGGCGTACGTATATCACTTATTAAACCTATGTGTAATTTGATCAGCATACCCTTATGTCATGTTCTGGACTTATCCTTTAAACATTTGTTCCCGAACATTTTAAGGTGGCTAAGGTGACTCCTTTATATAAGAGTGGAGACCAAACCCTTTTTGAGAACTATCGGCCCATTTCAGTATTGCCGTGTTTCAGTAAAATCATTGAAAAAATAGTAGTAAATAAAATGTTCGACTTCTTAGAAAATTATAATATAATTTGTTGCAATCAGTACGGTTTCCGAAGGAATCACTCGACGTTTTTGGCCGTTCTCTCTCTCCACGATAAATTGGTAGCTGCGAGAGAGGCTAAAAAATATTGTATAAGTGCATTTCTAGATTTGTCAAAAGCATTTGACACCGTCAATCATGAAATCCTTTTATATAAATTAGCCCATTATGGCTTTCCGAGGAACTTCGAACGACTGGTTCCGTAGTTATTTGTCATCCCGCATCCAATGCACACAATATAATAATACTCTATCAACATTTAAGTCTATACCATGTGGAGTTCCACAGGGTTCTATTTTGGGTCCCGTCCTTTTTCTCATTTATATCAATGACATAACAGTTGTTAGCCAAGTTTTAGAAACCATTCTTTTTGCAGATGATACATCGGTCATTCTTTCTAATGATGATCCCGATATTCTGTTCCAGACTATGTCTTTGGAACTTGATGAGTTGCTCAACTGGTTTTCCAGTAACAAACTTTCGTTGAACCTAAACAAAACTAAGTTTATGCTCATAAACCCTATAAATGATGTAAACCCCCAAAACATACCCGATTATCAATTTCTGGACATTACATTGATCAGGCGGACAACTTTAAATTTCTTGGAGTATATTTCAACGATAGACTTAACTGGTTAACGCATATTGAAGAAATAAGAAAAAACTTACCAGGAATATTGGCATAATACATCATATTAGAGATTGTTTAAATAAAAAGACCCTTTACATTCTATACTATTCCCTAATCTATCCATATTTGTCTTATTGCAATATTCTCTGGGGTAACACGTACTCAACCCATCTGAAACCGATAATTACTCTGCAGAAAAAAGCTATACGACTAATTATATTTTCATCTAGATATGAACATACCACGCCCCTATTCCTCAAATTGCAATTATTACCTCTGGAACAGTTGAATGACTATCTAGTTTTTCTCTGTGTTGAAAATTTTTGCAACCATTTGGATTTATTGCCAATCGCTTTTCGGTCTTATTTTACGAAATTATCTCGAGTCCATAGTTATCCAACCAGACAAGCAAGTCATAATTTATATCGCCAGTTTTATTCATCAGACCTATCCTTTTCAGTACTAAAATTAAAGGCCCTAAAATATGGAATAAACTACCTTCTCAACTAAAATCATGTACCTCCATTTCCGTATTTAAATCCCGTGTGAAGTCTTACCTTTTCAAAGGAACATAGCTCTCTAGCTCCTGTTTCACCCTGATGAAAAAATGAGTAGTCTGTAAAAGTTGGAACATTTATTGCTAGTTCTTTTAATGTTTTTTGTCGTTTTTTGCTTTTATACATAAAGAGATCTATTTCTGATAATTCCATGTTCCACCTTCTAGTGTATTATCTACAACTTCTCATGACAATCAGCTTGGAATATAACAAGCCCCATGGGGTTTTCATCCGACCACTTCGATATTTTGTATATTAAGCTATCATATTATCTGGTGAAATAAAAATCAAATCAAATCAAAATCGTCAAAACGTTCCTACCCTTGGTGACGCGTGGGGTAAAACAATCAGCAAACAGGTGGTACGCAGTGGACTGCAGGTCGCCGGTGATACCTTGGGGGGTACGGCACCCAAAGAAGCACTGAAACGACGGGACCAAGAAGCGAGAGATGTGTTGGTCGTCAAAGCACAACGCACCGTAGGGAAAAAGACCTGCACCACCGAGACCACGCACCAGTCGACGACCGACCCAGCGACAACGCACATCGAAGACCCAGGATATCTTTTCTTAAAACATGTCCTTAATCCAAGCAGAGTCTCGCCCCTCCACCAACAGTAAATTTGATTTTTGGACCGTCCCGCCTACACAGACCAGTGCCGAACAAGGATTATGGGTGGAGCATCTCCCGCTCTCCAGCATCAACGAAACAGGACCCATCGAGTTAACCATCAGTAATGCGGATACGGCCTATGTAGATTTAGCCCATACGTACTTGTATGTGAAAGCCAAGGTCGTTAATGGGGATGGTTTCAGAATCGTCCGAGCTGCGACGGTGGGCCCGACGAATCTCTGGCTGCACTATATGTTTCAATAGGTGGATATTTTTCTCCGCGACAAACTCTTCAGTGACTTGACAAACACGTACCCTTATCGAGCCTACATCGAGACGCTGTTGTCGTTTGGACAAGAGGTTAAAAAATCTCAGCGGACAGCCGCTTTAATCTACCAAGACACAGCCGAGCACATGGGCACAGTGGGCAATGAAGGATATAACAAATGGAAGGCTTTCACCGCGAACGGCGCCTCGGTGGATCTCATGGGTCGACTGCACGCGGACATTTTCATGCAAGACCGCCCTTATAAAAAAAAACCGTGGTTTACCATATATTACCATAGGGTAAAGTATGGTAATGCATGGTAAACCACGGTTCTGTATGGTAATGTATGGTAAATCCGAGGTAAAATATTGTATGGTAAAGTTTACCGTGGTTTACCATACAACGAACCGTGGTGAACCACGGTATTCCAGGCTGAACCATGAACATCCATGGTAATGTATGGTAAATCCGAGGTAAAAGATTGTATGGTAAAGTTTACCGTGGTTTACCATACAACGAACCGTGGTGAACCACGGTATTCCAGGCTGAACCATGAACATCCGTGGTAATTTATGGTGAATCCATACATCCGTGGTAATTTATGGTGAATCCATGGTAAAAGATTGTATGGTAAAGTTTACCTTGCTTTACCATACAACGAACCGTGTTGAACCTCGGTATTCCAGGCTGAACCATGAACATCCATGGTAATTTATGGTGAATCCGTGGTAAAAGATTGTATGGTAAAGTTTACCGTGGTTTACCATACAACGAACCGTGGTGAGCCATGGTATTCCAGGCTGAACCATGAAAATCCATGATAATGTATCGTGAATCCATACGGTAATAAATATGGTAATAAAATGTATGGTCAATTTTACCATGGTTTACCATACAACGAACCGTGGTCAACTATGATGTTCAATGGTAGACCGTGAAACTTCATTGTTCAAATCCGTGGTAACAAATCATAATAGTAAATCAAACATCAGACGAACCGTGGTAATTCAGGTTCACAATACCCAGCAATTTAGTGTCACATGTATGTACCATACACTTTTCTGAGACAATTTGTGTTTCTTTGAAATGTTCCCTAAAAGTTGATCTTTGTAGAAAACAAGAGTTTCTTACAATAATAAAGTTTTATTTCATAATTATTACTTTCGAAATATCACACAAAATTGCCAAACTATAGGTTTACATACATATTCCATTACAAATAATGGCTCACATATCCATATATCCACACAGTAAAACCACTGATAAAACGTAGGTTTTTTTCCTACCATACATTGACTGTAAAAACGTCCTGTTGAGTTCACACCTTAATCACACTGGCTCGCGCTAGCAGATAATGACACCGTTCGATAAGCCATGAAGATACTTCATATGTACCGGTACATCCGACTTAATCGTGGATAAAACAACATGGTGCCACTGCCATCAAATGTGCTTGCTGTTTCAAATGGGCGCATCAACAATGCAAGGCACGTCGTGAGCATGCATACGACGTTCGCAAGTCTTTGTTATATTCTCCGTTTCAGAACCACATATAGGCACTTTAATAAAATACACAATTTACACCTCTGCTTGGAGACTGTCATTGTAAAGATCATAACTTGCCTTTTCTTACGGCTGAAAAATGACTTTTTGTTTGGTTAGTAATCATGCATTCAGATGAATGCTATATATGCCGATCGTATACAGCTCATAATGTGATGAATTATATAGTTTCAATCAAAAATAAAACAACAATCTATTAAATAACCGATATTTTCATACATATGACAATACTCGCTCTGATAAATCACCGCCAGGCCGTAAATTATCAAGAAGAGTTGTCTTTCTTATTTGGCCGATAGATGGCGCGCTCATCGTGACGGAAACGAGGCTAAAATGTCGGGCAGTTGTGTACTGTTGTTTCATGGTTTGTGTGAGAAAATTCGCGTTGTTTTGACTCTTCACTGTAACCCAGCTGGCCTACTGTGTGGTCAAGCAAAGTTGATCGTTTGATCGACTAAACTGAGTAGCTCAACAATGAATGTGTGTGCAGGGCATCTCAAATCCATGCAGTGTGTAACTTTCTTTGTTGGCATGCATGTTGTGTTCATGGTGTTACTCGTCGAGCGGACCGGGGTGGCGGATTATGGAAATGCCGCAAACCTTGATGTTTTCTTTCACTGCTGCATGTTTGTTTGGCTTCAGCCACCTGTGGTTGGACACCGATATCAACCAGATGTCCAGGGTGTTTAATTATTCAATGAACGAACGATGAGACAGTATTTATCCACCGATCCAACAAATCTACGACTTCTCCCTTCAAGCTCAACAACAACAATGATATGAACAACGATACCTGGGGCATTGACACTGTGTGTCATTGTCAAGTCAACTGGCCAATGAAGAATGGCAAAGTCCAAAAAGTTGCAGCCCGAGTTTTGAGATTTAGCAGTGAGTATTTATTTTGTCTGTCTATGTAATTGTTTTATGATACAAAAACGTGCTGAGTCAACATTTTTTTATTGTGCACAAAGCCGGCATTGGCAAAGGTTGTGTTTATAAATGAAACTTGATTGCGAAACATGTATCTTAAACACCAAAAATGTGCAAACATAGAGATTATAATATGGTTCTATGATATCGACAACTTCTAAAAAATGAAAATTATATGTTAGTAAAAACATTTTGTATCTCTTGATTGTTTGACTAATTGTTTGACTGAAACTTGCAGAATAATAATTATCAAGTTTTGAAAATAATGATATAGTGGTTGCTCCATTTTATAAGGAGAAAACCAGCATGCATAACATTGGTAAAAAGACATGAACAGAGAGAATTGATGTCACAAATATTTGGTTTTTTGTATTAGATAACAGGCCAGGTACTTGACTACATGAATAATAGATCTTCAATCACCCAAACCATTTCCAAAACCTTCAGTGACATACTGTACATGTTAATAATTGTAATATTGTGAAACGGTAATTTCTACATGTACTGAAACAGTAATTTGAATCAAAATATGTATTTTGTATTATTGTAAATTGTATATACAAATTGTTTGTCCTTTTCACGAACAGGTGACATCGCAATCACAGTCAGAGGTAGCAGAATTGCGGAAAGAAGTAGCTGATCTACAGCGGGCAGTCGCAGACCTCCAGGAAACAAAAAGGCCCTCAGGGCAACGAATGAATCCTTAGTGGCTACAGTTTCTTCCCTTGCCGGTTAGTTGAATTTGGAGGAATTAATCGAAAGTCTTACCAAGTAATTCTCCTTAAGTAAAATTTGTATCGTAGTTAGCCCCGAGGGGCTGCTGGGTGTCGTTAAAAGGAACAGGGCCTCAGTCCCAGTATATTTGTCGTAAGACCCGACTAAATTGGGGAATAGCAAGCTCTCTATAGTAACAAATTTCATAAATAGTAAGCTCGTTATATTTGGCAAAGTTAAGAAATTATCAATATTGTGAAAGGGGTTGTCGTCGCCGTGTTGCTGAAATATAACTGGTGCGACGTTGATTTGAACTCACTTGTATCGTAGTTAGTAAACACGCGGGCTCTATAAATTATGTGAACCATAGCAACCTGGGTATAGAATCCAGCATATTTACCTCATTATGCCTTGGTGTGAACTCTTAATTGATTTTAAGTTTGGAATGTACCCATATGGCGTATAAATTATAAAACCATGAATATTTCTCTTTTCAGGTCTTCCATCCTTGGTGGAAAAGTTATCCGATTTACTTCAGCCCCAACAACGACCCAGTCTGCCAACCCAGCATCTCGCTACTGTAAGCCCCAGTGAGTCAACGATCCACCACCAAGACGACCACTGTGTCACAGTGAGACCATCCTCCCCGACAACATCTGACATCAGCCAAGTCGTTGTCGATGTTTCCAGAGATGGAATGGAATGGGTGACCACGGAAGACACATCGGGGGCAGGTGAAGAATCTTTGGTAAGCTGTTTTCACATTTTGGAAATGTAAGCTTCATAACATTGATAAGCATGAAGATTGTCTGCTATTTGTTACTTAAACATTGAATGAGATGCGATAATGTTTTCTTATGCATACAACATAAAATCTGCAACTTATTTTCCTAAAAAGTCTCATTCATGGGACTAACGTAATGTCGTATTACATCATATCTTGTCTTTTCAGTTTTTTTTGTATTTTCACTTCTCTTTTCACACAACACTGATAAGCATGACCATTCTCGGCTATTTGTTACTTGCAAATTGAATCACATATGATATTGTTTTCCCTGTGCATATCAAATACATACAGATTATTTTCATAGAATTGAATTGAAATAAAAGGCATTGATGGGACTAATCCATTGCATCAAATTTTGCCATTTCAGTTTTCCATATCTTCTGGAATTTTAAGACTCGAGGAAGATGATGAACACCCTCCTTCAAGCTCTGTATCGTGACGAGTTTCTATCCATGCATTCTGTTGGCGGGGGGAAGCGAGCCGGGGGCCTTCAAGCAAAGCCAGGCATGGATCCCAGTCATGTCCGGGAGATTGCAAGTAAGTATAACAGACACTTTTTTGTGAAAATTAATTGGTGGCAATAAAAAAATCAACCTGAATAAAGCCTATATGCACATCAGCTTTTCTCAGTTGATGTCAGTTCCTTATAGGGGCCATTTCCATAGACTGGTAATATGCATAGGGTCCATTATAACTACACTTGATCTCATGGCAACCTGGAAAAAGTTACACCATCGCACCCTGTCCCACAATTTTTCCTCAGAATCATTATGCATTTATTACTCTGCTCCCATCTTTGTAGACCTGGTTTATGTCCCCATCAATTATATTGAACCATCTCTATTGTTGACTATTCAGTCAATGTTACCACTTTAATAATAAGCTGTATTATTTTACTTGACAAATATCATAGACTTGAGTTACCTCCCTTTGAAAGATGTAGACTTGGTTGATGTGGCCATCTTAACATGATAAGGAACATTCTCTTGTGTTGATTATTCAGTCAGTGGTACCACTTTATTTATACGCTGTATTATGTTACTTGACACGCATCATAGAATTGAGTTACCTCCCTTTAAAAGATGTAATTCTATGTTGGTCAGTTTACAGCTTGGGGTATAATATCTGCAGTTTATCTATAGTATATATTTCTTTCTTTTTCAGATTCAGTGCAGCAACAATTCCACCAGAAGACATTGTCGGAGATAAAGTTCTGCATGCGAGAGAAACTTAACAACGCTGCAAAGAATTTGAAATGAAGACAGCTGAAGAAATGAGGGGATTGATTGTTACTTTAGTATAGGAAACAGACACACAAAGAAAGACCGACTCACATATATTATGTTTACTGTATAAATATTTTGTCTTGCTTCATTAAATCAGTTGAAACTTCACCCAACCATTTTTTCTTTTATTCGTTCCTGGGAAATAAGTCTGCACTTTCTTATCCGATGAGTTGCATTTGCAGTGAATTGGAGAGTTGCTGTTGCAGAATCACAGTTTCATTGTTTGTGGAACCCCACTTTATCTGCACACAGCCATCATTTTCTTAAAAGTTTACCATTAACAATACTCATTCTGATACAGTTCTTTTAGAGACCATTATATTCGATTTTGAACAATTGTCTGTAGAAAATTGCATGGCGCAAAATATGATAATTTGTTAATTTATGGGGAGCGTGTTTTAGATACCATGGTAATTTGTTGACTAATTGTAAGGTAAAATACCACAATGAATCCCAAGATTGGATGATTACCACGGTTAAAAGCCGTGATAAAAGTATGGTAAAAAAATTGTATGCTAATTGCATGAGGCAAAATATGATAATTTGGTAATTTATGGTGAATGGTTTGTAGATACCATGGTAATTTGTAGGTTAATAGTAAGGTAAATACCACGGTGAATCCCAGGATTGGATGAATAACACGGTTAAAAACTATGGTAAAAGTATGGTAAAAAAACACACGGTTTTTTGGGACAGGTAATTACCATGGTAATTACCACGGTTTTGTATGGTAATTTGTATGGTAATTACCACGGTAATTTGTATGGTAATTACCACGGTTTTGTATGGTAATTACCACGGTTGTGTATGGTAATTACCACGGTAATTTGTATGGTAATTACCTGTCCCAAAAAACCGTGGTTTTTTTACCATACTTTTTACCGTGGTTTTTTTTTATAAGGGCGGTACCTCTTGAACAAGATCTCCATCAAAATCCGACTGATACGGGCGCCTCCGACCTTCGCCTAATGGCCACTGACGTAGACGGGCATGTAGCCGACTATAAGATCGTCAACCAAGACGCAGTCCTGTACGTCCGAAAAGTGAAACCGAATCCAGCCATTCAATTGGGACACATCAAAGCCTTGGAAACAAAACCAGCCCAATACCCTATCCGACGTGTGCAAACCAAAAGTGTTCTCTGTGCCTGCTGGAAATATGAGCGCCAACAAAGAAAAGCTGTTCCTGGGAGAACTACCCAAGCGATTGATCCTGGCCTGTGTGGAAAATACCAGTTTCAGCGGAGCCTACCCAGAGAATCCGTTTGACTTTAAACATTTCGGCATCAATTTTGTGGCCCTGCATGTGGATGGACAACAGGTCCCAGCCACGGCCTTAACACCGAACTTTGGGCGCGGAATTTCATTCGAGCCTATCAGAACCTGTTTACAGCCACCGGTAAAATCAACCAGGAAGAAGGGAATATGATCAGTCGCGGGGACTACGCGAACGGATACACGTTGTCCTGTTTCGATCTGGCCCTCGCCAAGCAGGGAAATTTACGGTTGGAAATCCACTTTGCACGAGCCCTCCGGACCACCGTCAATGTGATCTGCTACGCCGAGTTTGACAACATCATTCAAGTGGACAAGGCGCGCAACGTCCTGTGTGACTTCTCCACCTAACATGGATACAGACCAGATAACCACCGTGCTGGAGAATGACCCAGAGACACGCATGGTCTTTCAAGGGGTGTTCGCCCGAGATGTGTTCCCATTAGACCGTATGTATCCTGCTGCTTACGTTCTCAACACGGACCCGATGGATCGGCCCGGTGAACGTTGGGTGGGCGTGTACTTGACAGAACAGCAGGGCGAATACTTTGACCCGTACGGCCTGCCACCCCTCCATCCCTATTTAACAGACTTCGTGGATCAAGGCACAGAGACGTGGTGTTGGAACAGTCAAACGTTGCAAAGCCTGATCAGTAGCGTGTGTGGACAATATTGCTTGTTTTACCTGTACCATCGATGCCGGGGAAGAACCTTATCTACAATCGTACAGATGTTTGACGAGTACCCCAAAGCCGAGGACCGAGATCTAATCGTATTTGACTGGGCCGTCCATCATTTCAATGTACAAGCCCCGTTCTGGGCTTAGGATCTTTCAATGTACAAGCTCACTGTTCTGAGCTTAAGTTCTATGATTTCAATGTACAAGCCCCCTGTTCTGGGCTTAAGTTCTATTGATTTCAATGTACAAGCCTCCTGTTCTGGGCTTCAGTTTTCAGGTGGGTGTTCTCACGTTGTTGTTGTTATTTATTGTTGAATAAAAAAACAAAATGAGATCACACCAAAAAAAACATGTCTTGTGTGTTTTCTATATGAGCATAATGCATGAAGGTTATAACAGGCATGTGAGATTCGGTCAAACTGGCCTTGAACACCGTTGAGAAAGTAGCCAATCAGTGGCCTAATGTAACCAGTGAATGCCCAGAAAACAATGGGAGAGCACTGCAGTAAAATAGAGAGCCAATGAAATCAGCCAACAGACCAAGTACATATTTTGGTCTAGGTTAAGAGCGGGCATTTCAGCATTTGACGAGGAGTTAGAAGTTACAAGAGCAACAGGTGGAGTGAAGTGAGGTTCGAGGTGTGGGTAAATACCAGGAAGACGGCGAGTGGAGACTCGTCCAACACCTAAAGATTAAGATTATTACTATAAATTCCATGGTCTCATGTATTTTTTTCTGCCAATACGGTTCTGGGAAAAACTTAGGGTTCCCCGCTAGTCATTTAACATGGGCATAGTACTGCGATATTGTCGGAGACCCTGTGCATTCCATGGGTGCTTCAGGAGGGCGGGTAGTGGCTATCTATTGTCCCGGAGAGGGCCGAACCTAGCCGGAAGGGGGACCTATGACCTTTAGACCCGGATGTGACCTTTGACCTTTTGACCCGAAATTCACCCGCGCACTTCCGGAAAACCCGCGCGCGCAGGCGTGCTGCCGGATAACGCCCGCGCTGCGGCCGGGCCGGGCCGGACCGGGCCGGACCGGAGAAAACCCGGAAGTTTAAGAGTACCCGGATGTTGAAAGGTACTCGGCTGTTGAAGGGGCCCCATACGTCTAAGTTCTAAGGAAAAATTAGAACTCTTCTGTGTTCGGAGGTCATTCTGAAAACCGGAAGTGACGTCACACACTTGCGCAGACCAACCAAACCACGTGACCTGCGCAGCAGAATGTTGAAAACGAGCGACACACGGCCAGGCATATGTTTCACATTGATACCTCACTCGACTCCATCGGACCATTAGCGGCCCACTTTGACCCCAAAACGTCTATTTCCATATCCTTTTCCCACAATTCCCTGTCTACGCATGCGCAGAATGTTGAACACGAACGACACACTAGTCCAGAAGGATGCTCCCTCACGTATGCTTCACATTGATACCTCAATCGACTCTATCGGACCATTAATGGCTCACCTAGACCCCAAAACGTCTATTTTCCAAACCCTTTTCCCACAATTCCTGTCTGCGCATGCGCAGAATGTTAAAAACGAACGACTCACTAGCCCAGGCGGATGCTCCTTCACGAATGCTTCACATTGATACCTCACTTGACTCCATCGGACCAATAGTAGCCCACCTAGACCCCAAAACGTCTTTTTCCACACTCTTTTCCCACAATTCCCTGTCTGCGCATGCGCAGAATGTCGAAAACGGCCGACACACTAGCCCAGTCGGACGCTCCTTCACGAATGCTTCACATTGATGCCTCACTCGACTCCAGCGGACCATTAGTGGCGTACTTCGATCCCAAAACGTCTATTTCCATACACTTTTTCTACTGCGCATGCGCAGAATGACTTCATTTCCACGTCATACCCAGCCCTTTGGATACTCCCTCACGTATGCTTCATATTGGTACCTCACTCGACTCAATCGGTCGATTAGCGGTCCCTACAGATTGCCGAACATTCTCACGAAAACCCACGTATTTGGGACTACTTTCGGTCCGCGGAGGCAGACCGCCTCACCGCAAGACCGCATCACCGCGGAGGAATACATCCCAGGTCACGCTCCATTCACCCAGACCAGAAGTGACGTCATACCTGCGCAGAACACTCCTGCGCACACCTCCACTTTCACTTTCTCGCGCATGCGCACTGAACCAAATGATGTCCGTTTCGGTAGTTGTATACTACTGACAGAACACTACATACTGACTCTGTGGTGTCTCAGATTTGTCTCACCACAGGATCACAAGATCAGTGAAGTTTGACGATAGAATCAAGTGGTTTGTGTGCCTTTATGTGAATGCACACATCCATTTCTCATGAAGTTAATAAGAATATAAATTATCAGTGATTATCATTTCAGTTGAAAAGAGGTTCAACACTTCAGAAAATATTTTCCTAAGATAGACTACTTCTTTCAAGGGTATTTTGAATGTTTATATTTTATTTAGATAGAAAGTCAAAATTCCTCCAGTGATGCTAATCAATTATTACATGGATCAATGAACCATGGTTATTGAGTGAGGACAGAAAGTGGTCTCGCGTTATCATCATAATGGATTCCTCCAGTCTATGTTTATTGGTGCTGTGTTTCATGGAAAGGAAAGGGGAGTGGGTGGCATTTTTGTTTCAATCCCGCTATGGAGGGAGATGTACACAGCATTTCTTGGTACCGGTACCATACATTTACCGGCATCCAGGTATCATCACGATTGTTTGTAATTATTAGGCTATGAGAAAAAACAATATCAATACAATATTGACTGTCATGGCTGCAACATTGCAGGAGACATCCACTTTTAGCATTCAATCCAGGGCACACGGTTTTACTTCCCAAACCGAAGAGATCCACAGACACAGATAAATTTCATGATCAGTTTTCAAATTTCAAGTAAATTCATTGAAAACTAGAGAATTCAGAACTGTTAATAATATGTATCTTATGGGGAAAAATAATACTGGCTATATTATCACATAGAATTATAACCTACCTACATGAAACGAAATAGCTTTGTCGTTCAAACTGAATTGTACATGTAAATGTGGTTTATTGTTATAAGTATTATTATTCTTGTTTGTGGGAAATGTATAGGTATAAATATTTCTTCTGGATATAATTGCAAATTCAGTCGAATACCAATGCATTATGACATAAGATTAAATTTCCCTTGGTTCATGAACGTGTAAATTAACAG
Source organism: Hanleya hanleyi (assembly GCA_036873755.1). NCBI lineage: Eukaryota > Metazoa > Mollusca > Polyplacophora > Lepidopleurida > Hanleyidae > Hanleya > Hanleya hanleyi. The sequence goes on along the minus strand of JAVTVY010044026.1, from coordinate 3,177 downwards.
TACCGGTAAGTTAATTATATTTTCAGACATACAGTTTCATGAAAATTCAATATTTTGTTATGTCCTTATTAAACAATTTATTTAGTTATTGAACTAAATTCGCAGTTTGCTTCATGGAGTCGCTGACTGTTCAGTTTATTTGCCTCACTGAGTCGCTGGTTGAACTCATTCTCAAAGAGAGCCGTGTCTACCCGCGGGAGACCAAAGCGACTCTCATGTAAACTGGTGACATTTTTGAATCTCCAATCTCAAAGCGAGGCAGCATGACATCATTCTCAAAGCGAGCCGTGTCTACCCGCGAACTACTTCCTGTATTAGATAACCCGCTTTCACGGCCAAGTATACATACCGACAATAATTTGTTCGCGATTGATATGCTCCGAAACGGAAAGAGTCATTTCCCAATTATATAGCCCACGTTATGTTTAGCAATTCGCTTCTAACTCGGCGGAGTCAGCAGGTCAGTGACAAGCCAGATAATCATTCGCCGCCTACTCACCCCCCAAATTTTGGGGGGATGGCTCCCATTTACGCGTGAGACTCTTTCTCGCAGTAGGGAGTCTCGCGAGACGAGAATGTGGTTGAACTGATACAAATAACCGGCCAGCTGCTGACTCGTCGTGACAAACTGTTGGCACATCTCATGGATCACGACACATGAAACAAAAGAAAAGACTTTCGGTTAAGGTTTTGCTCAATATCAGATCATGCTGATCACCTGTGGATCAAGTTCAGTTTTCGTTGCCGATTCAAAAATGGATCGCGCGATCCACTAATGTTTTCCAATGTTTTCCTGTGTACGTCATCACAAGGGCGTAGACAATTTTTTTTCAATTTGGGGTGGGGGGGGGGTAGGATTTTTTTGTTGAAAATTGATGGTAAATCGGCGTTCAATGGGAGAATTTGAGAGGTAAAAGATTGTGAAAGTTGAACTTTTAATTTGTGCGAAAATGTCTCATAACTTTGGCGATCACTATGCACTGATATACAAGCTGAAATGATCATTCAATCCCGGATTTGCACTATGATTTAAGTTAATCCTTAGACAATACCATTTTGCCCAGATAGCAGGGGGCGGTGCATTGACGAGAGTCAACCGCATGAGTTCTTGGTCCGTTAATTGGATCGCTTTGCTTTCTCTTTAACATACAAATTGTTTTTAATCGATGATACCTGGACTATTTTCGACCTGAAGTTACCAAACGTATAAAAAATGTAAGCTTAGTGGTCCTTTCTCGGAATAGTGGCACAAAAGAGCAATGGTCCCTTTGCCCAGGCAGCGGCCCATACATACTGCGCACTAACACGCATCTAACCCAACTGGTGGTCGGTAAAACAAAGGTGACATTCGACGCACTGGGACGCACTCAGACGAGGATTTTTTAAGGCCAACCAAAGTAAATTATGTGTTCAATGGATTTTTTTATGACATACCGTTGCTATTAACACAAAATATTCTGGTATACAACCGTGTTCTAGAATGAAAATAAGCAAATCAAATATAGGTGTTGCGAATTCGTACAGGAGAGGTTATATCTACAGCAGTTTGTACTCATTTGTGACCCTGATCTGCATAAACCGAAACAAAAATGTGCGGAAACTTTGTCTGGTAACAGTAACTGACTTGACTAGTATTCACTCGTCGACAGCCCAATGTTGAGTAAGTCTGTATCTTTTGTTACATCGTTGCATAGGTCGGAGTATGTGTCCTCCTTCGTTCCCATGTTTCTGTGGTATAGGTGTGATGCTCAACAGTAATTTCTGGCTTGGCTTGGCCTGACCTTGTCTAGTTCTCACACACGGTACCAGCAGGCGATAGTTTAGTGGGCATGCAAAAATATAACATCAAAACTTCTGTTGATGGTTCATACACAAAATATAAGAAAATGGGGTCAACCACGGCTTATATTAAGCTGTCACCGCTACTAGCCGTCGTGAAATACATTTACAACGACCAAGGATCAATGCTAATGAAATTAATTATCTTGCATAATTAGTTCCAAGCTTCATACTATTAAAAGCTATTTCTTTTGATAATATTCCGGATGGGGAAATGCCAAAAGTGAAATAAAACGGAGGAAAAAATGATCACATTATAAATGATAAAAATGGGGCTCGAACCCACAACGATGAAAAATAAGCTATCTGCGGACTCAAGCCCAGTGTCTAACCTGTTGAGCTATTAGATATCCATAGCTTCGTGTCACTGAATAGAAAACACATGTGTGGCAACAAGCCGACCAATAAAATAAATCTTAATTTCATTTTTTAGTGATCAAGGCAAGTCAGAACCAAAATATATTTATGTTTAAACTGTATGGAATTGATATAGAAATTGAATGAATTGGCTTTTATTCTGGTTCTTGACTGCCTACTCTACAAATTTCTTTCAAAAAGAGCTGAAAATACGTCCAATTTATTGAAAATGAGCTTTCGACACGTTTTTAACTTGCAATCCGATCCTTGCTCGAAACAAGCTTACCTCGTTTTCTTTAAATATTGGAACTTAAGGATGTGTACTATGGGGTATTGCTTAAAAAATAACACTTCCGTAACATTTTTCCAAAGGGCCTAGCTGTGGGCCGATGGCTAGGGAAAGGGGCCATGGCTCTTTATCCATATTGATCATATATACACCAGTTATCAAAGAGTGACTTCGGGTCTAATTAGATTTTATACCTTTATTTGTAGGGTTTCTCTGTGAAAATTAACTGAGAGTTCGTATATATCTCTTGTTTCTGAATAAATAAATACTAAACAAATGACTGGGATCTCAAATGAAAAAAAAAGGTTTATCGTGAAAAAGTTATGAAAAATTCTACTCAGCCAACGTGTTAATGTTTCTTCGTCCAAATAGGCAATATTTGATTGGATTGGAGCACATTATTCGTTTCTCGGAGACGGTCGAAAGAGGTGTGTGAGTCCGATATAGCCAATCTGTTGCTTTGTGAACTGATCGATTGCAATCTTTTTCTAGCTAGCCCTGCTGGTAAGCATTGGAGGTAATAAATAATTTACTTCCCCTGGATTTATCAGAACTGATGAGATAAGTGACAATACAAACTTTTCCTTCTCTGCTATGTTTGCTTTCTGTTTCTTTCTGGGCCCTATCTTTCATTTTTTTTCTCATTTTTGTTTTTCTTTCTTTTTTTTTGTCGGCTGTCAAAATTTGGGCCC
>JAVTVY010044025.1:0-21716 GCA_036873755.1 Hanleya hanleyi | reverse complement strand
GGCGAAAACATAGCAATGCTGACGCCATGTCAAGGAATCCGTGCAAGTCATGTACAAGGCAAAATGACCTAAATGAAGCCTTTCACGAAGAGGAGCACTGCTGTGCAGACACAGTAACAGTTCCAAAACCTGTCAATGACTTTCCCATATCGCATCATGATGAGGGGAAAGCCATTGCAATGGCAGCTGTCCGTGTTTCTACCAGAAGTCAACAGCCCACTACTGGAGGCTTGAAACCGAATCAAGTCATCCTCGACAGATGGTCGCCAGAGGAAGTCCATCAACAGCAGTTAGAGGACAAAGATATTGGTCCCATCATGATTCCCCTGCAGGAGGGCAAGAGCAGGCCTGAGTGGTCTTCCATCTCTCACCTCTCCTCTGGGCTTAAGACCATATGGCGACACTGGGATAGGCTGGAGCTTCACGGAGGAATGGTCTATAGGCAGTGGACAGATGACAACAATCACGTTGTTCGTCAGCTATTGGTCCCTAAAACTTGTAGAGCGACTGTCCTCAGGCATTACCATGACATTCCATCTGCTGGGCATCTAGGCGTAGATAAAACCCTGAGCAAGGTCAAGCATGCCTTCTATTGGCCTGCAATGAACGCGGATATTGAGCGGTACTGTATCGAGTGTGATTTCTGTGCCGCTCGAAAACCAGCAAAGCATCAAGGCAAAGGTCCTCTTGGGTGGTATCTCGTTGGAGAGCCCATGGAGAAGGTGGCCCTAGATATCTTAGGACCTCTACCAGTGACGAACAACGGCAACAGATACATCTTGGTCATAACAGACTGCTTTACGAAGTGGACAGAGGCAGTACCAATTCCGAACCAAGAGAGCCAAACCATTGCTAATGCTCTGCTGAATGAGTTCATCTGCAGATTTTGCAAGTCCACTCTGACCAAGGGACTAACTTTGGATCCCAACTGTTTCGTGAAGTCTGTGATCTACTGCAAGTTGACAAAACTCGTACCAGTGCTTATAGACCTCAAGCCAACGGTACCGTGGAACGATTTAACAAAACAGTAGCCGCTATGTTGACCATGTACTGTGAGAGAAGACAACAGACATGGGATGAATTTCTGCCACAAGTCATGATGGCTTACCGTGCTTCCAAACATGCCACGATAGGGAAATCACCAAATATGATGGTTTTCGGCAGGGAGAACGTTCTTCCGATGGAAGCATTTACAGGGCGACCCGAACTGGAAGAGGATGATGAACCTCATAATGTGTGCGAGTATACATTAAATCTTCATTGTTCTCTGGAGGAAGCGCACGAGGTAGCTCGAAACACACTGAAGAAACGGGCTGAATATCAGAAGAGACATTACGACCTGAAGGCCAAGAAAAGACCACTGACGCCTGGCCAAGCTGTCTGGATGTACTGCCCTGTGCTGAAGCCTGGTGTATGTCACAAACTTACCTCTAGATGGAAGGGACCTTTCGTCATCACAGACAAAATTGATGACATAAATTACTTGGTGAAGATGTCTCGAAGACAGCAGCCCAAGGTCGTTCACAATGATCGTTTGATGATGTACAAAGGGCGACACCCGCCCACTTGGTACACAGCAGCAAAGACAGCCTAGATGTTGGAGGTTTCACTTTCAGTCTTGGTTAAATTGTTTTTGGTTTTAAGGAAGTTCAAACCAGAAGAGTGGTTAGCACATCGCTGGGAGAATGTCTTTGGGGCTTTTTCAGTGACTCCTAGATGAGAGGAGATAGACTAAGTTTGTGGAATTGAGGGGAATTTGATGGATGGAGATGTTGATGCTATGTGTAGCATATGAAGGCAATTGTAGTTGCCACAACTAGGGAGCTCCCAACCCACTGGCGTTTTGGAGTCGGCAAGGGATTGATCACCCCAAGCTGGATGTGGATCCAACCGCCCCTTCGACTGATGTAGCTCAGTCACTGTTTCAAGTAGAAGACTTGAGTATTCCTGTTCCACAAAGCCTAGTGTTGATAGATTGAGCCCATGCAACATTTAAAATGTGCTATAAGTGTGAATTCCCTAAACAAACAAACAAAAATAACATTAAATGAAAGGCTGAGAAGTGTGATGACCGAGATGGCTGGCTGCCTAAATTAAATAAAAACGTATCTATACCTGATAACCATCCTTAATCTGGTCTTGTATCTTTCGGAATGTCGTCCAAGAAAAACGGTTGTTGGCGGTGCTGTGGAACCTTCCCCACCAAGAAAGCTCTGAAAAGCCACATGATGTCCAAGGTTCATCAGAGCCTCCAAGTCATATGCCCGTTCTGTTACGAGGAGAAGACATTCCGACGTCAGGTGGACCTCAAACAGCACGTTGAAGGCATCCATACCACCATCGCAAGGGATCTACCCAAAGACATGTGGAGTGAGCCAAATGGAGTATGGTTGGCAACATGCCCTGACGACTACCGGCGCCTTGTTTCTACACCAAGCTGGACAGCCAACGCTTCATCCACCGCCAGACAACTGGTGAAGAGCTGGCTGAGCAGATGCCAGAAGCCAAGTAGGAATCTCCAGCAGCGGGAAGACGGGTGGCACACTATGGTGCGGACTCGCACTTCATCCCCGCTGAAGAGTGTGATCTGTCGACCTCCACCAGCTAAGAAACCACGACTCTCGGAGCCATCATCTGTATATCATCCAGAAAAGCTACCTACAACAGAACCACTCAGAGTTGTGGATATACAGATGAAGCCAAACTACATCTGGGCATGGCTGGTGGGGAGAAATATCGCCAATTTATGGTATGGTGCCACTCTGTCTGCGTCAACGTATGCTGATGCCCGGGGCATGCAGTCCATCGCCCGCAAGATGCTGCTGATTCAGAAGGAGACGGACTTGTCCAGGCCCACGGGAGATGGATATACAGTATCCGGCAGCTTTGCTCGTGTGGCTAAGGATGTGGCTGCTGCCTTGGGAGTAGAGCCATCCCGGATCACTGAGCTCCGCAGATGGATTAAGCCAGTGATGTCTCTAATAAGCTTTGGACTGGCGCCTAGTACCCTACAAGCAGTTGTCCCTGCTCCGATAAGTCCACCAACATCAGACACAGCCATCTTCTTAGAACCATCACCAAGGGCCCTCACACCGGAATATCAACCTGAGGATGAGCCGCAGTTATTAGAGCCATCAACAGAGGAAAACCCTGACCATCAATCCCGGCTTGTGGAGGCAGCAACTTCTCCAACGACAGATCCAGTCAGTTTACCATCAGAAGGAAAATCCCCGAGCAGTACACCTCTTCCACTACCAGTATTCACAACAGTCAACCCTCCATCCCCTCAACCTGTTCCTGCCACTCAACTACCATCGGATCTCTCTCAGCCATCTCATGCTCATGCATTAAAGCAGACTGTTCACAGTATGACTGTTCCACTTAATTTATCAGTACCTACACAACCTACTGCTGCCATTCTGCCATCTGTTCATCTACATTCTGAAACTCCGCTTGATCTTTCTTGTTCCACTCCACCTGTTACCTCCACCGCCCAGCCATCATCTCATCTAAGAATTCCTCCCACCAGGACATCCCTTCCTGCGGCAGAGCCAGCACCACTAGATTTGTCAACAGATGCACCTTCCACCACTCGACAGTCTAGGCCGCCATCCAACATACCAAACATCAGACAGAACCATCGCATTAGAGCAAGGAAACTGCTGGAGTATGGGTGCCTGCCACTTTTACCACCTGCCAGACGTGAGTGGGATGCCCCATGCCAAATAATAATTGGAGTCAGAGGACAGGAGAGACAATGGCCACCAATCAATTGGAAGTGCCTTCGGCCAAAACAGAAGCTAGCTCACTTGGAGACTGTAGCAATGATGTTGGAGTGGACAGACGCATCTGCTGTCACCATGGGTTTGCAGGATATGATGGATAAGTACAACATGCTCGTCCTTCCCGGGACTAAAGTTCCCAAAGAATCTGGTGCCGAGGTGGTCATGGGGTCGCTAACCAAGGCCAGACTGTACGTCTACCGTACATTGATGGAAATTGCAACAGACAGTGGTGGCAATCCGGATTCGGTGGCGGAGATGGTAATCCAACAGCTAGAGGGCATGAGGGGAGCACGACAAACATCAACTGACCGACTGTGTCATGGACTCGGACAAAGGGGTATACCACTGAGGCTCGAGTCCAAGCCGAAGGAGGAGTGATTCTGCGATTGTAATTTTTGAACAACAGGAGTTGTTGAGAACTTGGCAGGGGAGAGTGTAATACCCTTGGAGGGATATTTTATAAGTTGTCACACTCTGCCAGGTTGTCGCACTCTGAATGTTGTTGTTGTATACACTTTTGACATGACTTGAAACTGGTTTTGGGGTACTAAATGGCGTAAACCAACTACTGGGGCATTGGAGGTGGATTTAAATTTATTAACATAATATATATGCTGTCTGTTGTAAATAAGATTAACTTACCTTGTGCAGTTGATAATATTTTCATCACGTTTGCCTGATCCTGATCAAGGATGTGGCCATGTTGTTTGTGTTTACGAAATGTGACCTTGGTGCATGACCTTGTACACCACCAGCTCGTTTATGCTTCTTAAAGCTATTTATTGTAATTTAGAGATTTACTGAAGTTCATTATATTGTTATAACGCTCAATTTAATTGTTATGACATTCGATGAAGTCCATATGTGCCGATATGGCGGTTTTTATTGGGGACTATTTCTTGGTAAATCGGTACGCCTTTCGTCTGCTATCTGATTCATGAGGAGAAGTCCACATCAAACTTTGCTGATTTTTCACGAAGTATTATTGAATCAGGTAAATATTGCAACAGTTAGGAAACTAATCTTTGAAATCTTTAGAAAATTCTGGTTATATTTTCAACGATCGATGGCTAGAACATAACCATTATTTTTATTGTCAAAGTGACCTACCCTCCCGACTCACCTTCACTCAGCTCAGCATACGTATCGCCATCTTGTTGTTCTAGCCGTGTCCGAGTGTCTTGTTGAGGGAGCGGTGATATTTATATAGTTCTTCCAGTAAAATTATTTATATATCTAATAACTATAATAAAAACGCTCCTCTTTGACGTCTGGAGCTCCCTCCAATATTATATACTTCAATTAGTAATCGCAATTATTGTCCTGGTAAATAGTTTTTCCGACTTCGGTCCAGCGGTAATCCTGTAATTTGATTGGTTGTTCTGCACCATGTAACCACCAGCATTGGTATAAATAGAGCGCTCCTGACGAAGATGGCAGATAGCTGGCCACCACGGCCGGAGATACATCGCAACAACAACAACACCATACAAAATTACCTGATCAGTTTTTAACACTGAATACAACTCTACAACAGGTAATATGAATTAAAGATTGATATTGACTATACTTCTCGGCAAAGAACCAAAATACTCAACAAACGATTTAGACCTGAAAACTGCATGTATCTCTGGATTTGTCAACTAGATTCATCTCGACAAAGAAATAAATATATTAATTTATTTCTATTTCATCACCAGGCAGCTATCTCATGTCATCACACTCGTTAGTGGCCATTTTCTGCATAATACCCATTACAAATATGATCCATTGGCAGGAATTCACACTTTAGCACAATTGGGCATTAATTAGTAGTATTGAGAGTGCATATTGCCTTTTTATCTGGCGGTTCAAAGTGTGTTCATTAGTAGTTGATATATTGAATTAGTATATCATCATTTCACCATATATGGTCATATTGGACTTACCACAGAATAAACAGAATGTCATCGGACTTTGAATTCTTGTTTTATCATCTTTATTGAACGTGATATTGATATTCCTGTGTGAATACAATACAATGCCATCAGCCTGGTATTTCATTAATGAATGTCGGATTTGACTTGTTACTACGACGGCCGACCAGAGTTGGACATCACTCCGAATAATATAGAACGCATATCCGTCTCACCTGCCCACCTGACAGCATCACACTTTCAGTTATACAATATCTAGTTACGCTGGATATTACAATACTATAGCCAGTACAACAATACACTCTCTCTTCCAGGGAACCTCAGGTCCAGGCAGAACAATAGCCCAGTTCTAAGCCTGGCCAGTTGCAAGGTGACGCCGAGGAACAATAGAACGGAGAACAAAGACTCGCCCAAACCTGTATTCTGAGGGCTAGCCTACAGCATACACGTTCACTATGTACATGTATTTAGCCCAGCTCGATATACACAGATATGTGCAAATCGACCTAAGCCAAACTGAACGAAAAACGAACCAACTACAAACTAGACCAACCCAACAAGGAAATATATACACCATCAGAATACGAAATATTTACAGACAGCGAACAGAGAAAAGAAGAGAGAGACAGAAAAAAAACGCCGACCCTCTCAGTCATAAAGACCGAGACGGTAGTAATGGCAGACCTCTGCCCTCCTAAACCAGGCTGAACATACAAAGGCAAAAACGCTCTGAACAGCAAAAACCGAGAAATAATTCCAAACTTTCACCACAGGTATATTACACAAAAATCAGAGCTAAGATCAGCTGAAATCCGTAGAATTAGACAAATTTCTCGGAGCGAAGTGAAAACACGTCTGACTCCCAATCTCTCTACATCCGGGCTCCGTATTTAAAAAAAATCCGTTCAACTTCCGGAGCCTAGGCATAAATCATTTATCACTCCATGTGGATGATCATTAAATCCCATCAAAACCGTTACAACTTCGGAGGAAACAACTACACCAGAAGCTACCTGGGACTGTATACCCGCACTGGGCAGCTCTTCAATGACGAGGACAACGATTTACTGGGAGTGATTTCGGTTCGGGATACACATTATTTTGTTTTGATTTAACTCCTGACTTAGCAGATGGAAGCCATCGCAACCTGATCAAACAAGAAAATCCGCGCCTGGATATGCACTTTGCTGAGCCCTTACCCATCACCGTCAGCGTCATATGCTACGGCGAATTTGAAAATATTCTGTACATCGACAGCAGGAGTAATATGGATTGCGACTACATTACTAATGAATACAGCGCAGATTCGAAGTATATTGGAGCGGGCTCGTTAGCCACTTACAAAGGTGTGTTTCCCAGGAACTAGCTACCCAAGCGAGTGCCCAAATCCTCTCCCGCGTGTAAACACGTTTCTGTATTGCTCTTGGTGCGAAAGGTATGTTTTTGTAGACCTCCAGATGCAGACTTTTCTATGACGTCTCCGTCGGGTGATTCGGTCTATCCTGATCTGGATATCCTAGATAAGAATATCAGTGTCCGTATATATATGACGCATCTCCCGAGCATGTCGATATGTTTGTCTAATTTTAAAAGGGCATGACTGACTGTAAATGCCTCTAAATATGTTCGACTATAGGCCCGTTTCAACGACGCTCTTTTGTTCCTCCGAATCCAATAGAATTACATTCTCATTGAGCATATGAAATTCTGCCATTACTTTGGACTCGTTGAAGAGAGTAGTCGCAAAGGTTGTGTCTAGTAAATATTTCGAAGGGTTCTTTTCGATTTTGGAGGGATCGAGAGTTATGCACTCATGTGCGTTGTACTCTTCAACACAGCGGCGCTTGTTCTCTTCGTGGACACACCACCTGGGATACCCCGAACTTTCTTGGGTTTGCGATATAAGGGGAACATCAACCAGTTCCACCGATACGGAAGAACTGTATGATAAAGAGCTATAGGCGGTAGGACTGTCACTTTAGCGGAACCCGTGTAGCTCTCAAAGGAAACAAAATCTAAAGTAATGACTTTTGGATATTATTTTCGGATAAGCCGCATCCTTGCATATAGATGGGTATAACGAGGTAAAGTCTACATATTTAACGGATTCGTTCTCTTTTGCTTGATAATACAACCCATGTGGCAGAAGTTCTTCATCCAAAAACAGTCATGTGGACCGAGTCCAGGCTGAAAATCATGAGCAAAAGCTTTCAAATCTTCATTCTGTTCGCGCCTCTGTTTGATTTCGTGTTGATATATAGAGACGCAGTTGTACCCCTGTTGTTGCAGTTTGCATATGAAAAATTCTCCACGGACCATGCCACTTTTTAAAGTAAATAATTTCATCATTTGCCTTCAATTAGTTCTTTCCAAGATTGTTCACAGATCGTACTAATTTTGAATCAACGCGAAATTTAGGGGGTATGGTCACCATATTAGGCGTGTACCGAAATCTATAGACCAGATAGTGCAGTGGTATGTGTATGGAGTATGGTCTACATGGTTCGGAGCCGACTAATATTACGAACATGTGTCCGTTATGTAGGTCTATAAAACCCAACTGACGATATGCGTTTAGTTTGCTAGTGAATACACAGATGAAAGGGCATCTGTGTCTCACTTCCCTTATATGTGTTGTAATCATGTAATATTCTGTGGAATGCAGGAGTCATATGGTTGCTTTTTAGTCGCCAGGCGTCGTCAATTTTTCCCACCTCTTGCATATCGCTCCAATTTATTACCTGTATATGGTAGGATTCTGCTGGTGGACTGTTAGTTTCCGAGGCCCGCCCTCTGTACATGTCACTCGACAAATATATGAAGGTTTATTGTTTCGGTAGGAAATTTAAGCCGTACGACGTAGGATTTTACAGGTTAGTTTTCATAGGTATTATGCATTTACCAGGTTTCCCCATGTTAAGGCGTTTACTCCATCACACGTCCATGATGCTCATCCATTAACATCAGATGAGTTGTTTGAGCTGATCTGTCATCACAGCTCCCGAGCTAGCGTATCTAATTCCGCTTAAGCCGGTGCTAGGGGCCGTGTGGATACTTCATAGCCTCCACATGAACAGCTGCAATAAAAGCGCGGCTGACATACTAAGGCTACGTCCGAGATTCCTCCGTATTCTCTGGTCTAAATGTTGGGTAATTCTTTCCTGTAGAGTCATATGGTTGCGTTTTAGTCGCCAGACGTCGTCAATTTTTCCCACCTCTTGCATATCGCTTCACTTATGATTTTCTAAGGATAAACCATTTAAACGATTAGTAGGTCGCAACATTGTGTTGTTTGAGGCGAACTCAATAGGGTAAGTGGCATGGGTAGGCACAACACATTCCATTATATTTATACATCTAATGCCCCGATGTTACAAATAAGGTATCATATTTGTGAAGATATCTATGTGGGCTGTCTTGCATGTGTACGTCAATAACAATATGTTTAGCCAGTGCCCTGTATGTGGGTCAGTACGTTTGCAAGTAATGTTTTACTATTCAACTTTCAAATGCAAACCGAACATTTGACAAGTGTCACAAGCTGTAAATGGGGTAGAGATACTTCCTCTCTTACAAGTATCTGCATTCTACTTTGGTTGTGTAAAGCTTTACAATGAACTGTGTGCTTTAGAATTAAATGAGAGTCAGCTACGGAATATTTCCGAACTACTGGGCGAGTAAAAAGTTTTAGTTATTCAGGTTTTCTCCCGGGTGTATGGAAAGTTACGACCCACCATGAAACTTATACTATACACCCTGAGGTGTCTGTCGGGTAAGGCTGCTATCCGCTGGATGGTGTGGAGGATTGTAGTATTGGAAAATGCGGATTGGCAGTATTGAATCTCACAAATATAGCATCAACTGTATCAGCAAATTGTTGTGTTTATTTGGCGTTTTCGCTACAAAGTTTTGAAACATGCAGTTTACCTTGACGTAAATTGGTTTTCATATAATATACGTCGCATTTTATCCACATATACTATCAAATCACTGTTAGGTTTACTATTATTGTAAAACTCTATGGAAAGTGTGCAGTATGGGTGATTCGGTTGGTTATCTGCAAAGACTGAATGAATTTTTGTTGGCGGTGCTGAGATGTCAAATCCGTGAACGAAATTTCAATGTGTGCTGTCCTCATATTTATACATTGCTAACTTTTGAGAAGGTTGATTTTCAATATATTATTTGTTGTGGTGTATTTCTGTCGGGTCACCTAACGGTACTCTCATGAACTCTCAGAGATAGTCTCCTTAACAGTTTCCTTCCTTTGTTTGAGGTCGAAGATCTTGTCGGTCACTCCAGAAATTTTTGACGGTCAGTCACGGACATGTTCCCGATACCGTAGTGATTGACATTGGAATGGGATCCGATGTATTTTGATGTTCGGATGTGTTAAAGAGGTGACATAGATAGCCTTCTTCTATACCGAATATTTTAGGAAAGTTGACCAGCTTGGTGGAAATGAAATTCAAGATATCAATAACTGGTATGTCCATTGTGTCGACTTTGAGGCACATGATTTTACTCCCTGAAAATATAATCGAAGGCTGAATCGTATTATCCACGAGGTATTTCGTGAGAAAATAATTACCATATTCTCGACAGTTGTGACAAATAGTCGTGTATCCGCGATATTGTCTATGAAACAACCACTGACGAAATTCGTCCCGCGTATTGGGTCCCGAGAAAGGTATTGCGCCACTTATCTAAAAACTCTGGTGTTGAATGTATGAGGATATTTAACAATTCTTTACTATCTTTGACGACTTCATCGTCTAGCAATTTTGCGCAATATGGAAAGTAATATCATTCTCAATATTTTTTCCTTTTGTAAAATACGACGTTTTTCTTCTAAAGTAACGCGATCTCTAGCCAGGGCATGTAGATCTTGTTCATACGGAAGTAGGGTTAACTGTTCTTTTTCAGTCAGTTGAAAACGGTCTTCTGAAATAATATTGGCACAAATACTACGACACTGTACCAAAGTGACATCAGCGTCTCTTAGTTTTGCATGAAATAGGATTCATCCTTACCATTGCTGTGAGCTCAGGAAGGCGTATTTTCACTTTTCTAAGCATGATATGTGATTGGATACATCAAATATGTGTTTTGTGTAGCGTATTACAGAAAGAGTAGCCATGGAATACAAAATATATATACTTACTGGAGAAGAATAACTCTCCACTTTACGCTTTTTTCCTCCCGTAGATGGCTCTGCATCTTTCCCGACGTATTCTATTCAAACGCGAAGTAGTCTTAAAATAATATGAATTCATTGTTTATTCGAGGACTATACTTCAGCGAGTTGTGGTACTTTTTTTATGACTTTCGCTATGATGTGGGTGAAGGAATTTGTTATCACGGTTTATCATCGACATACAAGTGTAAAGAAAATAAAGAATAATGAGTGGTCATAAAAAACGCGTTGCCGTTATTGAAAAAGTGCTGCTCTCTCACGTTGCTGCTGTGTCCGTGATTCTCTTGCCCGACGTTCCTGCAGTATACGGACCTCTTTGTGCTCACGTAAATGATACACTCCAATTTGCCGTTTCTGACTTATACTGGCAGCTCTAGTTCGACGTGGCCTGAAATTCGCTATCCCGTCCCTGCATAATTTCACGTCGTCGATGATGTAGAATCTCTCTTTCGCCCTCCATCACTTTCATGGAACTTCATTTAATAAGCCGATCACAACAAATCTGCCTATGCGATTTGAAATTAATTGACGTTTCGTTCACGGACATTTACAATCTTTTCGCGGTCTTTGATATTCCCAGTCGCTCGACAAACACTCAAACTATTCGGCGGGAGCAATCCTTTGAACCTTCTGAAGAAGAACGTTTACTACGAACCGTGGTAAATTTGACGTCGCACTACATGCTCTGGCCTGCCTTCACAATGACGTTGCAGTGACTTTATCTTGTCAGAACTCATTTTGGTCATTTTTTAGCGATTTTCCGAATTGTTAATTTTTGAATTTTCTCTCATACACTAATAAATATGATAGCAAATAGTTAGCTTTTTAAAAATAAATTGCCATTATGACATTTTAAGCAAGAAAAATGCGAAAAAAATGACACGATAAAAACTAAAACCACGACTGTCTGAGGAGAGCTCATGGCCAGGTAGTGTTAAAGTTAATCATCTACACTCTTCAGTGAATAAGGGTAATATTGATTAAGGATACTGAACTGGGGTGATGTGCAAGCGCCCTCCTACACACACTTTCATACACTCTCTAGAATTTGTCTTTATACAGATAAAGTATGCCTCATAGCTATGATAATGTATATATTTGTTGAAAGCGCATTTCTTAAGGATTCCAAGTATATAAATGTGTTCACTGTAAACCGTAGGCTGTGAAGATATTCAAATTTTAACAAAAATAATTTAAAATTTAATTTAAATTTTTTAAATGCTATTTTCAGAAAAGTATTTAACTTATCGTCACTGACAACATCAGTTGTAGAAGACAACTCCAACAGGAAATCGGTGTCTCAGTTTTATCAATTTGGTCTAGTTTTCATTCTATTGACATTTAAAATGGAACATTTCTTTACAAAATCGAACTCACTGTTTTGAACTTTGAAGTAATTAAATGCCAATAGAATAAGAACTAGACCAAGCTGATAAAACTGGGACACAGATGTCCTGATGGAGTTGTCTTCTACAGGAAATAAGTTGAAAATAGCCATTTAATTATTTTTTTTTTAATTTGAATATCTTCACAACCTACATATTTACAGCGAACACATTTGTATATTTGGAATACTTAGGAAATGCACTTTCAACAAATATATAAATTATCACAGCTATAAGGCATATTTGTAGCTGTATAAAGACAAATTCTAGAGGGTGTGTTAAAGTGTCTGTAGGAGGGCTCATTACCCTTGAAGCGGCAGTTAATTCAATCATTTACAATTAACGAAACATAGTGAAAGACACTCTAAAATTGAATAAGCATCAATTTGAGAGTAAAACGTACCTATCGATTTTTCTATTAAGATGGCGACCATCGGCGTAACTGCGCTCCAGAATATGTGAATAAACTGGATTTCTAGAACAACAGTGAAACTTATATCACTACAACAACTGGATAAGAGAACAGAACGATCATTTAACCGACTACAGTAAGTAACAGCAAGAATTACAACACATATAAGGGAAGTGGGAAGAGATGCCGACATACTGGCAGAGCCACATGACTTCACAGTATAGTCTTCCGGTTAACCTATTCTAAAGCACATACCAAGAATCTAACGATTCGTGATATGTGTTGTATCTCTGGTACGCCATTATTGTACCTGTTCATGTGGCAACTTGGATGATATGACCACACGACCCCTAGCACCGGCATAAGCGGTATTAGATGCAAATCTAGAGAGCGATGATGGAAATGCTCTGACAACTCGTATATTGGTAATTGGTGAGTTGTTTCGATGTGACAACTCGTACACTGGGGGTTGGTGAGCTGTATCGTCGTCAGATGAAAACGACGGCATTTAACACAAAAGACTAGTCTGTAAGGCCCGATGTCGACCCAGCATCAACTTCCCACAAATGCCAACATATATCAAAGACCAAAGATCAATACCAACGTAGTTATCTCTCAAATACACAAAGTCGACCGCTGTCGAAGCTCTGACAAATCTTTCCTGGCTATAATCTATATCATAATAGATCGTACAATCATAGTAAGCGTAATGTAATGGAGACAAACTGCTTTTCTGCGTGGGAAGATATTTCAAGAACAACGATCATAAAAATATGAAGTACTGATTTCAGTAATATGGCGAGTTATTACCGAAAATTTACCCAATGACCACTCGAATGCCTTTGATCGTTTCGTTGTAATAACGAAAGTCATCACAAGTCATCCGTGGTGTATTTCAAATACCGCATATGGTGTATTTGATATACACCACCGCTGATCTTCACATACCGGATTAGGTTCAAAGAGGCGGAGCTCCGGATGATCATTGGATATAACAGTTACATGATAGTCACTCGACAATGTATGCCAAACATTGGCGCGATATTGCATTCTAGAGGGCTTCGATCCATCGTGCACAATATCTTGCCAATATTTGACATATATTGTCTCGTGTCACCATGTAACTATTACATATTTCGCTTAAAGCGCTTTCACATCTTGCGATGCTTTCCTGTGAGTAACAAAATACATGTATATAAGATATGTATGACTGCAATGAAATCATAAAACAAACAGGGAATTGACAATGTTGCTGATTTTACCTGTGTTTGCTGTGTTTTACAGGAAGCAAGATGTGCGTTCGTAGTGCTACTTATGGCTGTTTACTGGACGTCGGAGATGATACCACTGGCCGCTACTGCCATGATCCCGGCATTTTTATTCCCCATACTGGGAGTAATGACTGCTGAAGAAGTTTGCCAAAACTACATCAAGGTAAAGACTGTATATGAATTAATTAGGGCCGTTTTATCAGCAATTATCAAAAATCGGAAAAATATTAACCTACAAAGGATCCTGATAAGATATAGTTTTGTTGGGCTGATATTTAATCGTGTCTTCTCAGAGATTTCTATTTATTTACTCATTGATTTTTTTTCTTCATTTTTTTCAATTAAAAAAATATGTACATCTCGCACACACACACATTTGCACACTAATAATAGACGATAAGAGGAACTATTGTATATACTAGTAGCACATGCTGTGGTATTAGTTAAATTCATTTCCAAAGAGTTAGGTTGAAAAATTTTATGACGTCATCAGTGAAGTCCCATGCAAATAAGACAAAACCTTTCCAAAGATACTTCTAGTGCTGGTGTTTTGATAAGTAGATAAGTCGTTTGTTTTCATTCGTATATTTGCCATTAAATAAACCCTTTCTATTCACATGTATGAGTTTCTCTAGAAAGGGGTTTAATCTATTTCCAATCACGCTAGAATGAGCTCGCCAATTTTCCGTAAGATCTCTTGGATTATTGGGTTTCGGCAACATGTAATGACTCCTCAGCTTTGGTTCAGCGACAGTTCCCCCTTGTCAAAAGCTTTCATTGGATGATCACTATTCGAATTTTTCCGAATCCCCCAAAGGAAGTCGTTGAACTCATTCCTTGCTAATAGGCTTAATTGCATATTGTTTGACGAAGTGTTTGTTTCCGGGGTCTCTTTAGTTTATAATATAAACTACTGTAATAACAGTATTCTTGTGTCAGTGTCAATTTACATATCAATTTGTTTGTATAGTTTAGATTTTCTACACCTAAAAAGTATTTGGATGATTTTCCCCTATCCTGAAGCTCTCTGGTTCCGTTTTCTTCTCCCCAATATTTGGATTTTTACTTTCCCACATCGTAGTATAGTGCTTTTATATATACTCTTCCATTTCTTTGTTGTTGTTTTCCTCCAACACAAGCTTCCGTATATTATATTTTTTATAGACCGGCTTGTGTATTGCGTGGTCCGCCCGTCTGTTTGTCTCTCTTGTTTGTTAACACAATATCTCAGGAAGGATTATTGTCAAGCTTTTAAACTTCATATAACATAAGCAAAAGGTGATGAATCAAAAGCAAATGGAGATCGCCAGCCACACTAGGCGGCGCTAGTGCTCCAACGGGTAAAGAAGACGTGGCGCCATAAATCGAACAATTGTAACGTCGTTACATTATGACGTTGCCTTTGTGACGTCCACAAAAACGACATGGGCATGCGCCATTTACCTCTTGATACATGTAACCACCCTGCGTCAGTTCGAGCTGGCGAAGCCCATTGAAGATGACTGACCTAGACCCATTTTATCGAGGTCAAATTCTGGCATTGACGATGTCTTTTGAAGGATTGCAGCTACGGTCTCCGAATTCATATTACTTATGCAAATGGTTATTGGCCAGAAACCTTTCCAATTTAGCTGACCTTAATATGTTTTATCAAGATCAACTCATTAAATCATCTGGAGAGATCATGGTTAGGCAAAATTTGCGTCTGTGAAGTTTGTTTTATGTGCGCGAGAGTAAATGGAAACCCATAAGGCTCTTGTTCATCTTTATTTAACTTAAAAACTTGCTCCTACCGTTATTGTCATTTGCAGCGTTCCTAGAAAAAAGCGATCGTATTTAGTTAGTTCCGATTCAGATTTAGCTATACTACGGGGCTGTTATTGAAATACTGTATACCCTTCAATAGTTTCTTTGAGTACATTGTTAACGATATCCAAATATTGTGAACATATCTTTTATTAGTGAACAATGTACTTTCCTATAGCTCCAACCTCTTCCAACGCTAGTATTGTGACGTTATCGCCTTGTGATGACTTCCATAGCCTGATATTGCCCCAGCATCAGTCTCTCTCTCTCTCTCTCTCTCTCTCTCTCTCTCTCGCTCTTGTCAGTTATTATCTCGTCTGATATTCTGAATAAGGGTTCCCCAAGTCTCTATAGTGTATTAAGTTGACCTCTCGCGCATTTGGCTGATTTTTCCGTATCAATATCTGAGTTAGCAATATTTTCAAGTCTCATATCTATTTATGGTTTTGTTTGACATCTTTAAGAGTCTGCAAACCACCTAGGCGCCCGAATGTACAAAGATACTTTACTGAACATTATATCGACACTTTCTCCGGGTGAAATTATTTTAGTGAAGGAATGTTTGTCTAGGCGAAATTTGTCCTAAAAATTGTATTATGAGTGACACAATTTTCGACTGATTTGGAGACCGCTTTGAACTGGCCACTCACGCTTGTCTCGCATAATGATTCCGGGGTGGCATCACTTGAAAACGGTTTATTTCTTGAAAATCATCGTGAGATTTCCAGATTTACCATGGTTGTTTGAACTCGGTATAGATAATAACTGTGCTTCAGATTTTTTCAAATGATGTGGTAGTTGCTGAGATATTAATGTTCAAAATGTGATCCTCGCATTTTATCGAATTTTCTTCAAATCAAAAAACAAAACAAAATCCACAGAAAGATATCTAGGCAAAAGGACGAAAAACGGAGAGGTGTTTGTTTAAGTTGTGTTCTACTCGGCAAAGTCATCAACTGAATGAAACATGAATGAAACATGAATGAAACATTTACAACTCGTCTTATTGATGAAAAGACACACACAAAAATGAGATAGGGATACGATCTTACGGCCAGTATAATTACATTTCGTAAAACTGGAAAAGAGAAATACTTTTTAGGAGTATTTTTTTGTATATTGATCCTGCCAGAGAGCTGCAGTTCGTTAAAGATAGGTTTATCCGGGTTAGACGCATATGGGCTAGCTAGTGCGTCTGGTCTCACATATATATTTGCGTTCATAATAATGTGATATACCTATATATTAAATTCGAGGTTTTAAGTTTATAGTCACAATTGTTGTTAAACAGACAAATACAAGCGTCTAGTCCGTCATTCATAATTCAGCCGTCGTCCACTAAAGAATATCCGCGTCCATAATGCAAAGACCTATTCCATATCCATATAACAGTATTAGCACCAAATTTAAAAAGACAATCATAGTATACATAAACATAGGCTAGTTTCCTGCAAATCACATCTCTCGAATTAGACGAGAAGGGGTTTACACAGGTAGCATGCTTCCAGTCACATTTGACTAGGTCGTTATATTTATATGAGTATCCCGTGGGCATATAATGGAATATTTCTTCGTTATGAATTCGTGGAAACATCCATTCGGTATTTTTGGTCAGGTAACAATATTGAAAATCTCAACCATTGAATTATTGCGAAATATAAGATCGTCTTATACGATTACAGGATAGAACTTCTAAACAACACTTTAAGCCAAACTATTGTGAACCAAATGTAAATATGTCGGTTTTGAAAAGATAAAAATTAAAATATATGAATTTCTTATTTCTTAATTAAGGGTTATTTAAAGGTTTGGATTATCGAAAATGGACTAATTCGACCAAAAAATATTTTATCAAAATATTTTAGAACAGCCAGATGAACCACCCCAAGATACTATAAGTTCACACATGAAGTTTGAGATCTTTATATTTTGAATAAGTTGAAAGAGTTTTCAACCCGATCTATTTTCATATGATCCACTCTGGTTCTAACTATGAGACTGTGGTATTATTGCAAGATTACGTCATATTCAAAATAATCGTTTATATATTAGGATTTATACCCAGCTTCTTTACTGGTAACAATGTTAGTGTTATTAATGTCAATGTACAGAACAGCCCCACAAGTATATCGAAACTCTTCAAGCTATTATGAGCGATTAACCACGTCATGACGCTACATTTTCACAAATATATTCGATGCTCTACTTTGCCGCTATTTCAAAATAGGGTAGACCGTGCGTTCTAAATCATAATTCTTCTTGCCTTCTTAATTAGCTTATATCAAAAACATCATCCTGTTCAGCATTGTCATTGCTGCAAATGGCCATACGGATCGATAGCTGAGTTCGTCTGCACAGTGATCGAGACTGTGCGCAAAAATCAGGACTCAGTTACGGCGTAAAAATCTGACGAAAACCCGGAGGGTCGACACTTACATATACTTGCCCTTTGAAAAATTTAATTGAAATCGCTCTTACAGATTTTGGACAATTTTTATACTATTTAATGGGTTTTCTAGGAAAACTGAAGCAAGCTTGGAGGAAAATGTTCGCGCTTCAATTATCTGTAACATATCAGTGTTATGTCGATGGAGGAAAAACGGACCCATGGTCTATTCACTGCCGAATAGAAGAATCTCTGGAGAATGCCCTTAAGGGCATAATAATACATTCTGTGCATTACATCAATGTAGGCTCCATTACGGAACGAAGGTGTGTCATTACGCCAAATGAATTCCCCGCTTGCCTGGCATCATTTGAAAGCGAAAAAACAATCACGGCTTTCATATTGCCTGATGGATCTCCATTCTGAGGAGGAAACGGGTTACGTTAGAGTTCTGTTATCGAAAATCCTGCTAGACATGGCAAAAGTCAATAAAACAAAAACGAAGAAGGTCACTATCGACCAGATATCCCACAATAATACAATAACTAGCCAGCATTGTCTACGGTCATACACGCAAGCACGCCCAGATTATTATGAACAGGATAAGTTGATTACTAAAAAAACAACCTCACCCTTAAGGGTAGACTCCATAGTTCCGTAGCAATGGCCCCTGCCTAATTTCATAATGGGGTAGACCATCCATATTCTGCTAAATCATAATTCTTCTTGTTTTCTTAATAGCTCTATAACATTATGCTGTCCAGAGAGAGAGAGAGAGAATTAGGGTTTAATGTCGCGTTCAGCAATATTTCAGCTATATAGCGACGACCTAACAAAATTCTAAGTATTCAAGTCACTAACTTAGTAATCCAGCGCATTAAAACATACACACATTAAAACTTATGTAACAACTCCATTTCTCTCAAATAACCCAAGATGCAATCCTCCCTCACCCGACTAAAAAGATCTTCCAAAGTAGTCGCTCGATAAAAAGCATCTCTTACAATCTTAAAATCTATGCATTCGATAAGAATATGTTTCACCGTGGGATCATCATGGCATGGAACACACCTTGGGACTGGCTCTTTTTCAGTAAATGTTCGTGAGTTAATCGTGTATGGCCGATTCTACATCGCCTGATTATGGTTTGATCGAAACGTTTCTGGCTGTTCAGATGAGTATAGCCTACAGTTTTTTTGAACTCATGAAGTTTGTTATTATTCACAGCATCCCATAAAGATTGAAACAGCCGCCTCACATAAGTACAGATAGAGGACCTGAAAATCGCTATATGGGATTCCAACAGGATCAGCCTCATCATCTAGGGCTGCCTTAGCCATCCTAGCAGCCTCAGTATTACCTTTGATGCCAACGTGTCTAGGCAACCAACAAAACAAAATATCAATCTGTTGATCAAATCTACAGTCATGTAGTTGTAGAATACTCAAGATAGTGGGATGAGTCGAAGTTCCGCTTTTCATCGCTTGGAGGCATGACAGTGAATCTGAGAATATGATATATTTTTTAGCTTTTAGTGGAACCAATACCTTCTAAAGTCAACAATATAGCTTTTGCTTCTGCAGTGAATATCGAACTTTTACCTGGTAGTCGACATGTTTTAGTTTTGGAACTAAAGATAGTAGCACATGCTACTCTCTCACCATCTTTAGAACCATCTGTATAAATAGCCTGATGCGATCTGCATTTCTCTCTCAGTACACCGAATTCTTGTGTATACAAGAGCTGGCTCGTGTCTGCTTTTTATATTTCGTTAGAGAAATATCTACTTCTGGTTGAGCTAACTGCCATGGTGGAATTGGTAAGAGCTTGTTAGGTAATATTTGACTAAGTGTAATACCAGCTGCTACAATGTGTGGTTTCATACGAATTCCAATTGGTGGAATAATGGAGGGTTTCTTCAAATAAAGATCCACGAACTGAGGTTTGAAAACACAGTTATATGCAGGATTCGATTGATTTGATCGCAGTTTTGTAATAAATTGCAGTGATAGTTTAATTCGTCGAAGTGTCCGGCATTGTCAGTATCACTGCTTTCGTATACACACTGATCGGAGTCACGGAGTAAATTTGTTCTACCTCAGTTATGCCCCTAGGGTGTGCGTAAAATCATGACACAATTACGGCGTGAATATCTGAATAAAGCGGATAGGTCCAACCTCACTTGTTCTAGTCTTTAGAAGTCGGAACGGAATTTAATTCGATTCGCTCTTACCGATTTATTTCTGGGAATAGGGCTAAATCTGCCCATTTCCGACGGGTTTATAGGAAAAATGAAACCAGATTGGAAGAGAATGCTCGAGCTTCCGTTTTCTATAACATATCAGTGTTGTGTCTCAATTTAATGCCTTAATCATGCTCTTTTAGAAAATATATAATGTGAGTTTAGTTGAAGATTTTACGACAGTTGGTGGCCGAAGCGGACCGATGGTCGAATAGAAGAATCCACGGAGAGCATCCCAAGGAGACAGTGCAGGACGTTCGAAGTATGAGGTCGCTAACGTCATCTGTAACACTTGCACATGTACCACAGTTACACAAAAAGGAATGCAAGATACACAAACACCTGGAATAGAGAAAATACGAAGCAATACTTTCATATATCGCAAATTGAGCAACTAATGACAACTTCGCGAGAGGAAAGTCTGGCGAGATGTTTGCTCAACATTTAAGCAAGATATCTAAGCTGATATTAACATATGTTGTTTACTTATAAACAGGACACGTCCATGTTACTCATAGGCGGATTGATGGTTGCCATTGCCATAGAGAAGCTGAACCTTCACAAACGGATGGCATTGCGAGTTCTGTTGGTTGTAGGAGCAGATCCCAAATGGTAATAAAGGTTTATAATGTATATCATTTATAATCAAAAACGCTTGCTAAAATTTTTTTATAGTTCCCGCACATGGGCAGTCAAGACAATAATATCCCGTACATCATCCACAATTTCAAACGTTGGCATATAAATTTCAGTTCTGCTGAATTCCGTGGTTATGGAATGGATATTTTCTGGATCTTTCTAAAAGTGTTTTCTTCCGGTGAGCTTTGATCGACGGTTTACCTAGATCGCTGCTGTATATACCGGCCTGTCAATAATGTTCTATCTATAATTGCCTGTCACCAATCTAGCGAAAGCTCGAGGAACACTTATTTCCTCCCAACAAGTGCCAATGGCATTTAGAGGTCGCCAATAGGATCGGACACCAGCCCCATTTATGGACTATAAAATCTCGTGACTATACCACGACGTTCTGCGCTATTAAATGACGTGCGACTCGGAAACGCTAATTACAGACGGACGGTCAAGTACCACAATGCTTTTAAAGTAAAAGATAGCCATTGTCACTTTTCTAAATACATTTTAATCTGTTCGACGACACTTTGCAAACATTAGATGATCGAACATCTACAGTGACAAGTCTACAGTTGTCACGTCTGGTACAGGACCAATCATATTCCATCAAAACAGAAAAACAAAAATGGAAATCAGAAACTGTCAAATAATATCTTAATAACCAACCCAATTTGTCACAACTG
>JAVTVY010044024.1:0-21970 GCA_036873755.1 Hanleya hanleyi | reverse complement strand
TCCACTTTCCAAGTTATATTTAAGGAGATATTGGAAGCGTATATGCTGCATGCTCTCAAACGGCTACTTGGCGGAGGACCTGCTAGCTACTCAGCTTGTTGGATATTTGTGTTGGTTGAAGGGGGGTAATCCCAAATAACACATTTTTACCAGTACCCAGTTGTCTCCCTTATTACATATATTACACATTGGCTACTCAAACTATTTCTGTTCACTGTAGACGCTATCAACAGTACGCAAGCGATTTAGAATTGTATCTGTCCTCTTATCTGCAGTTTCTCGTAATATGATTATATGCAGTCTCTGGCCCGTTTAACTTGCAATTAGTTTATCATAATATGCTGATATTCAACCCCACCCGCGTTAAAACCAGGGTATCTCTATCCTAGACACCCCTGGAAATAGATTTCAGCGGAAATGCGACTGCCTATTGGCAAAAGCAACATCCTGCGTACATTAACGAAGCAGATCACTTGTTTACCCCCACTATGTCGTCTGTGACAACAGATTCGAATTGTCTGCGGAACCCGACGGAACATTAATTGATGTCATACTAACCCCAAATAGACATTCGGTGAAAATGTCATGCTCGTTAGAGACTGGACTGAGTGATCACCACCATATGGTTTTATGTGTTTTAAAAGCTTTTGCTAGTAGACCAAGGGCTAAGAAAATTCACTACCGAAGTTATAAAGATTTTAATGAAAGTGCTTTTAGACATGATCTATCAACTGTACCTTTTCACGTAGGAGAAATTTTTACTGATATAGACGACCATTATTGGTTTTTTAGCAGTTTACTAAGTGAAGTATGTGATCGTCACGCTCCAATCAAATCAAAACATATTCGTCCCGAAAAACCTCCCATCGTCAATAAGGAATACAAAAAGGCCATTATGAATAAAGCTCGACTCCAGCGACGTTACAACAAGTTTCCTACTTCTGACAATTGGGAAAACTATCGCAAGCAGCGAAATTATGTGACGAAATTAAAGCGAAAACTAACTCGTGTGTACTTCATGGATAAGTGTAACAACCTACCCACAACAGAAAGTTTTTGGCCCGTAATTAAACCTTTTGTTCTCGGACAAAATTCGCACCGACACTGCTGATGTACAGCTACTAGGAAACAATGAGCTGGTCAATGATCCAAAGGAAGTGGCTGAAATAATGAATGATTATTTTGTCGGTATAGCAGATTCAATCGGTACAGTACCTTCTGCGGACGATATTGAAATGACAGATACGGATTTTGTGGAAAGTAGCGTATCACGTTTCTCTGATCACTCTAGCATAGAGGCTATATCTAATCATTGTGAACAGTCAGTTGAGTCTGAATTTTCATTCTCAAAAGTTACGCCTGACCACGTAAGTAAGGTAATAACTCAACTGAAACCGAAAGCCTCTGGTCATGACAACATACCAACTAAACTGATTAAAATTGGCTGTAAGGAAATTTGTCCACATGTATCTACCATTATAAATGAAGTTATTGAACAAGATAAATTTCCAACTGAGGCGAAATCAGCCTTAATAACCCCCATTCATAAAAAGGGAAATCTCCAAGACAAAACCAATTATCGACCTGTTAGTGTACTTACCTCTTTATCTAAGATCATAGAAAAGTGCATGAACTCACAACTTCAACATTTTGTAAATACATTTTTACTTCCTGAAATCTCTGCTTATAGGCCTGGTTACAATTGCCAACAGGCGCTGTTACGACTTGTTGAGGAATGGAAATGTGCTTTAGATAGTGGGGAGGCAGTCGGGGCTCTTTTAATGGATTTATCTAAAGCCTTTGACTGCCTGCCCCACGACCTCACCACTGCCAAACTCAAAGCATATGGTATGTCGAAAAGCAGTGTTACATTAATTAGTAGCTATTTAAGACATAGATTTAATCAAGTTAAACTTGGGAACCTGTTAAGTGCTAGGAAGGGCACTACTAAAGGTGTACCACAAGGTTCGGTTTTAGGACCGGTGATTTTTAACGTTTTTATCAATGATTTACTTTTTATGATAAATACTTTACTCATCAACTATGCTGATGATAACACATTGATCTCTCGTGGAAGCTCCACAAATGAGGTGATTGAATGCTTAGAACATGAAGGCAGGCACTGTATAGAATGGTTCAATAGCAATGACATGGCCGCCAATCCCTCAAAGTTTCAATTTTTCTTGGCAAATAGACCACGGTCAAATATTGTTCAGCAAGCTACGCTTCATGTTAATGATGATGTATCTTTATCTAACGACGCTAGTGTTATACTGCTGGGTGTTATGTTTGATAATAAGCTGTCTTTCTCTGCTCATGTTGCAGAAATATGTAAGAAAGCAGCTAGGCAGCTAAATGCTCTTAAAAGGATATCTTATCTACTTAACACGAAAGTGAAATTAACTATTTTGAAAACATTTGTCAGGTCTCACTTTCTTTATTGCTCTCTCGTATGGTTCAACTGTAGCAAATCAGACTCCGCTAAGCTTGAGAAATTACAAGAAAGAGGGCTCCGGTATGTGTATAACGACCACTCATCAACTTATCTCAATCTCTTAACAAAATCAGGACTTTGTACTCTCTTACTTCATCGGCAGCGACAGCTAGTAACAGAGGTTTTTAAATCTTTAAATAACTTAAATCCTGTTTATATCCAAAGTCTCTTTGTTCTTAAAGACACAAAATATAATTTCCGTGCCAAATCTGTTTTAGAAGTACCGAGAGTAAATACGACCACACATGGTATTAACTCTGTTCGCTACCAGGGTGCTATATTGTGGAATAGACTTCCCAATGAAATAAAAATGGCATCCAATCTTAAAGAATTTAAAACTATGATTGGAAATTTTGAATTTTAAATGTATTATTACTATTATTATTTTTTTTTTTTTGTAGTATTTGTTATCATTATTATTTTTTTTTTATTTTTTTATTTTTTTTTTTTTATGAACATATTTCAACCAGTTTGGTGTGTTTCAGTTGTTTTTAAGTGTCCAAATCTTCAAAATTGCAATTTTAAAGAATTAAAACGTGAGATTGGAAATTTGGAATTTTTAAGCTTGTCCCAGTCCAAGGGGATTACAATCTTATTTTCTTATATTTTAAATGTGCGTTTGACAATTTTAGAGACTGTTTCCATCCGAAGGTATTTAAATGTTCCAATATTCAGTAGTAATTTTTATATCTGTATGTTTGCTTATTTATTTTATTTTATTTTATTTTATTTTTTTTTATTTATGTGTGGTAGACATAGTCGTTATATCGTTTAATCATTTAATCAGTGTTTTGAGGGTTTTAGTTGTTATTACGTGTCCATTGTCCGTATAATCTTTTAATTAGTGTTTTGTTCTCTTTAGTTGTTATTAATCCATAGTCGGTGATAATAGCTCCACGGTGAGCTAATGTTGTAGTTATAAAAAATCGACTCTAAATAAAGTACTTATCTTATCTTATCTTATCTTATCTGGCCTCTGGGATATTGTGTGGTAGATGAATACGTACATTTCAATAAATTATGAAAATTAATCAATCTAAAGGAAATAATATTTAAAAGAAAATCGATTGAAAGAAAAATACTTATATTTAGGCCTAATTAATGTCATAATTTATTTAAAATATACGTATTCAGTACCATTCAATACGTATTCTACCGTCAATATTCCCAAAGCCATGCAACTGTGGAAAACACTGAATGTGGGCGGAATGACCTCTGGTATGCAATGGTCAAGGTTTCGCCTTTGGCTCAAAAAGAAATCTTGACGTCGTGAAGATGATTTCAACCCAGGCCCCCCAACCTGTAACCATCTCGGGCATCTATACACGGTAAAACTGCATCTTATGGATGGCGCAGTGTACGCAAATGCCCAGGCCCCGTCCTATTTACATTTTCTCAAATATCATGCTATAGTTATAATAGTATAATATATAGTACTTTCGTGCAATGTGTTCCCGCAGACACGAAATTGGGTGCTTCTTTGAATTCCATTTCATTTTGCTTCCAGCAATGACACCATCAGGGGGCATTACTCTTGGGTATAGGCCTACTGTTGCCCAGATTCAAACTGTTACTGGCATTAATATAATATTTGGTACTCTGTAACTTTATCAATACAATTTACACAGTATGTTTGATTTACCAACGCGGTGTATATTTGACATATAGTTCTAAGATTCCATCACATTGTTTTCTTTTTGTTCGCAATTGCAACAACGTATTACATCAGAAGTTTCAAAATATTATGCATTGTTAATAAGCAACAAAGGGAGCACTACCTCGGAGGTACATCGTGGGAGGCGGGGGGATATTTCCTCTTTTTTTTCGGGTTTGACTCGGGCCACGTCGGCAAAACAAATGTTATAAATGTGTGGTCACATATTGCGAATAAATGCCCAGTGGTCCGCCCAGGGCTTAACTGAAAAACAAATACTGGCACTGGCACAACATTTATAGGGAAGTGAACGATTAGCTCGCATACGTGAATATCTCTCACTATACATGTATATAACATGTCAAAATTTATATCAAAGTAAACATATACCCCGATCTTCAAATACGACATACGCATTCGAAGCATATTCGCCTGATGCAGTCACCCCCACCCACCCCAGTCCCGGACCTACA
Organism: Hanleya hanleyi; assembly: GCA_036873755.1. NCBI lineage: Eukaryota > Metazoa > Mollusca > Polyplacophora > Lepidopleurida > Hanleyidae > Hanleya > Hanleya hanleyi. The sequence continues at coordinate 17,349 of JAVTVY010044024.1, read as the reverse complement.
GTAAAATGGAAGATAATCCTTAGACTATACAAGTAGTATATAAAGTTGAAATTCTTTATCATTGACCTACTTATTTGTTCCCCCGGGTAAAATTTAAGGGGGAACTTTGTGAGGCTTTCTACGGGTGGGGTATGTGGCAGAGCTCTTGGTGGGAACTTTTCAACATCCGGAAAGTACACATAAACTGATGACGTCATCACGATTATTCCTTCACGGGGAGAAAAAACCCTCACATTACCCTCAAAAAAACCTCTAAGCCATATAATAGTAATAAACATAATCTATAGGTGTTGTACCATGTTAATAGGATCAGTCTAGCATCTGTACCACCCTAGGGTCGAGTGTTGATTGTCCCGTGTATCCCCGCAAGAAAACAACAAACAAAATGGCGGCTCCAGGATGGTGCGGGGACGCCCTTTCCCCATCACGGCGTCGACCGTAGCGCCATCTGCACACATTGACGCAAGGGAGACAACTCGTGTGGACCAACCGTGTGGAAATAGCCGTGTTGGAGCTAGGGGAGCCACTAATGGACCAATGGGGTCGAGTGATGTATCAAAGTGAAGCTTAGGTGAAGGGGCATCTAATGGGCTGGGTGTGGGATTGAAATATCGGCATTCTGCGCATGCGCGCTGGCCCAAGGGTATGAAAATAGACGTTTTGGAGCTAGGGGAGCCCCTAATGGTCCAATGGGATCGAGTGAGGTATCAAAGTGAAGCATTCGTGAAGGGGCATCTGATGGGCTGGGTGTGGGGTTGAAGTATCGGCATTCTGCGCATGCGCGGTGGCCGAAGGGTATGGAAATAGCCGTGTTGGAACTAGGGGAGTTACTACTGGTCCAGTGGGGTCGAGTGAGGTATCAATGTGAAGCCTATGCGAGGGGGCATCTGACTGGACTAGTGGGGTTGAAATAGCGGCATTCTGCGCATGCGCGGTGGCCCAAGGGTATGGAAATAGCCGTGTTGGAGCTAGGGAGCCCCTGATGGTCCAATGGGATCGAGTGAGGTATTAAAGTGAAGCCTAGGTGAGGGAGCCTCTGATGGGCTGGGTGTGGGGTTGAAGTATCGGCATTCTGCGCATGCGCGGTGGCCGAAGGGTATGGAAATAGCCGTGTTGGAGCTAGGGGAGCCACACATGGTCCAATGGGATCGAGTGAGGTATCAAAGTGAAGCATTCGTGAAGGGGCATCTAATGGGCTGGGTGTGGGGTTGGAATATCGGCATTCTGCGCATGCGCGGTGGTCAAAGGATATGAAACTAGCCGTTTTGGAGCTAGAGGAGCCTCTAATGGTCCAATGGGGTCGAGTGAGGTATCAAAGTGAAGCATTCGTGAAGGGGCATCTGATGGGTTGAGTGTGCGGTAAGAATATCATTCTGCGCATGCGCAGACGCAATGCGGAGCTCTCGTCCAATCAGAAGTGAGTATTTCAAATCCGTCACAGAGCTCTCAGCCAATCAGAAGCGAGTATTTTGACCCGGTGCATTGTGGGACATATCCAAGATGGCGGCACGTATGTTCAAGATGGCGGCACATCCGGTGTCGAAAACTGGCCATTTCTTCGGGATGTGGTCACCTAGTGTCGAAAACTGGCCCCTGTATGGGTCCCGCTAGCGCCTTGACGCCATGATATAGACCGGAGAGAGAAAACAACAACAACAAGGATGACACATGAGGGAACAACAACAACAACAAGTTTTTTTCATATAGTTTATTTTCCCCTCCATCATAACATACCCACGCTGGGGGAGCCGCGTTGGGTATGTTTACAATTCAAGAAAGACTCTTGTCCAATCAGAGACCGCCATTTGCATCTGTCCTATTCGTTCCTGTCCGTTAGATGTATTCTTGTCCAATCAGAAGTCGCCATTTCAGAGAGTTCCTTCTTCGGTCATGTTCATTCTGAACCGTTTATTCTAATCATCGTCGGACAGGCCTGGATATTCTTCGGGCAGCATGTCCTGAAACAGTTGTTTGCGCATTCTGATCGCATTTTCCAGGGCCTCTGTGGATGGTAGCCCCATAGCCTCTTCCAAGTGACGCTTGGTCTTCATGATGGACCTGTGCGTGGGGTCGCCTTTCATTTCAAGCGGTAGTAAGGTATACTGTTCATAGATCGCCATGGCTGTTTTCCTGATGCGGGAGCGCATTTGGGTGTACGTCTGTTGTAAATTATCCTCTCCGGCGTCCTCGATCGCTTCAGCGTGAGTATTGATAGCTGCTGTCACAATACGATCCCAGAAGGTAGGTTCTGCCTCACTTTCCTGGGATGTAGGCTGACTCTCTGAGGTCAAGCTCTCCATATCAGTAGATATACTGTCAGCAATCTTGGATTCGGTATCAGTCGATGCACTCTCATCAATCTCTGTATCAGTATCTGCCTCAACGGGCTCCTCGGCGTCTTCAATCCCATGTATATTTTTCTGGTGTCGCATCATATCGTAATGTCTGGTGAACGTGCGTTCACACTCAGAACAAGTATAAGCCATGTTGACGGTTGAACGTCGACTGTGCGTGTTTTGGGAATACGCTCGCTTTTATAGACAGTAACGGTCATCAACGCTTAGCTCAACGCTTCAACGCCCTGGTGAATTAGCTCAGAAGCTCTGATTTCATGGAATTGACATCAATTCATCGAAATGCAGTGACGCCCGTCAGCGCCCGTCGTTACGCCTTAACGCTCGTCTCAACGCTTTAACACACTTTCTTAACGCTTTAACGACGTTTAATGATGCGTTCGAACAAATGTTTCTTTTGTGCTATTGCTCTGACATACGCCGCTTTCCAGTTCATGCCCGAGGTTTTCAACATCGACGCTGTTCTTTCAATTTCCATATGGACTGGATCCTTATCCAACAATTTCATATGGGTCAGTAAGTCGACATACTGCTGACGTAAAGCCCGTCGTAGTCTGGGTGCCAATCTGTTATGGGCTAAAATTGCAGCTTCCTCTTTCGAATACCCTTTGCGTTGAAACTTGTTTCCTGTGGCCTCCAAAATCTCGCCCATCTCGGCGTCCATACTTTCTTTGAACAAATCCTTCCATAGCCTCGAGTTCACATTATGTTCTTCAACCTCGGGTTGGGCCTTCACGGTTGGGTGATATTCCGGGACTGGTGATATGAAGAAGGCCCGCTGTACGGGGGTGGGTTGCTGCTTCACCAAATGTGGACTCGGTGGATGGTGTAGGGGCTGTGGTGATCCCTCGCCGGGTAGCAGGTGGGTCGTCAGCCGGCGATCTTCGGGGGTATGGGCTTTTAAATCTACGAACAGGTAGCCGTACGGACGACTTGTCGCTTCTTGAAACGCCTGCATGAAATGGTCGATGTTCTGAGGATAAATTCGACTACCAAACACACGAATTTGTGCTCTGTCGATGGGGTTGGAGAACAACACAAAGTATTGGCAGTTCAAGGCAATATCTCTGGACGCCTTCCCTTGAGGAAAGAGATTCTGGGTCAAATAGATGACGGACAGATTGCGATGATGGGACCCTTTGGTGAATAGGTCGGCGATTTTCGAATTGTCCTTGGCCGCACTCATCAGATCATCTAGCACTACCACGTTGGTCTGCTCGGGGTCAAAGTAATACGGTTCGTCTATGTCATGAGGAATCCCTGGGACGAAACTCACATTCTGTAATCGCGTAGTTTCGTAGGCGGGCTGCCATTGGCTATAACACCAAACAACACGTGTCGGAGCTGGGGTTGCCACACCTTCCTCTAAGAACTTCATTACCCAGGACGTCTTTCCACATGCCGTAGGGCCGCTCACCGTCATCGTGTAGGGATGCTCTACTGCACTTGCTGGACCTATGGCGGGACTCGGTGGTGTCTCTTGGTTGTGTTTGCCTTGAATGTGCCTGATCATACTATCGCGACGAGAGAAGGTTCTCTGACAGAACGTACACGTACACGACATGTTGATCTGTCGACCAATACATAAGGACTGATGAGGGACACATGTTCATTCTTATATGTACAGACACCACCACCACACACTACCACACACACACACACACACACACCACCACCACCACCACCACCACCGCCACCACCGGGCGTTGACGGGCGTCAACGCCCGGTGGTGGTGGTGGTGGGAACTTCCGTGTGGCAGAGCTCTTGGATCGGAGCTCTTGGAGCTCAAAGCCTGTGGAGCTCAGATCTCGTAAGTGACATTTGCATACGACCTCTGTGAGGTCACTTCCGCTTCCGTTCACGTGACCGGAACTGACCTTTGACCCGGCGCGCAAAGGTTTCCACCGCGGCAAACCTATTCCGCAAAAGGGTCCCCATCATCGCAATCTGTCCGTCATCTATTTGACCCAGAATCTCTTTCCTCAAGGAAAGGCGTCCAGAGATATTGCCTTGAACTGCCAATACTTTGTGTTGTTCTCCAACCCCATCGACAGAGCACAAATTCGTGTGTTTGGTAGTCGAATTTATCCTCAGAACATCGACCATTTCATGCAGGCGTTTCAAGAAGCGACAAGTCGTCCGTACGGCTACCTGTTCGTAGATTTAAAAGCCCATACCCCCGAAGATCGCCGGCTGACGACCCACCTGCTACCCGGCGAGGGATCACCACAGCCCCTACACCATCCACCGAGTCCACATTTGGTGAAGCAGCAACCCACCCCCGTACAGCGGGCCTTCTTCATATCACCAGTCCCGGAATATCACTCAACCGTGAAGGCCCAACCCGAGGTTGAAGAACATAATGTGAACTCGAGGCTATGGAAGGATTTGTTCAAGAAAGTATGGACGCCGAGATGGGCGAGATTTTGGAGGCCACAGGAAACAAGTTTCAACGCAAAGGGTATTCGAAAGAGGAAGCTGCAATTTTAGCCCATAACACATTGGCACCCAGACTACGACGGGCTTTACGTCAGCAGTATGTCGACTTATTGACCCATATGAAATTGTTGGATAAGGATCCAGTCCATATGGAAATTGAAAGAACAGCGTCGATGTTGAAAACCTCGGGCATGAACTGGAAAGCGGCGTATGTCAGAGCAATAGCACAAAAGAAACATTTGTTCGAACGCATCATTAAACGTCGTTAAAGCGTTAAGAAAGTGTTAAAGCGTTGAGACGAGCGTTAAGGCGTAACGACGGGCGTTGACGGGCGTCACTGCATTTCGATGAATTGATGTCAATTCCATGAAATCAGAGCTTCTGAGCTAATTCACCAGGACGTTGAAGCGTTGAGCTAAGCGTTGATGACCGTTACTGTCTATAAAAGCGAGCGTATTCCCAAAACACGCACAGTCGACGTTCAACCGTCAACATGGCTTATACTTGTTCTGAGTGTGAACGCACGTTCACCAGACATTACGATATGATGCGACACCAGAAACATATACATGGGATTGAAGACGCCGAGGAGCCCGTTGAGGCAGATACTGATACAGAGATTGATGAGAGTGCATCGACTGATACCGAATCCAAGATTGCTGACAGTATATCTACTGATATGGAGAGCTTGACCTCAGAGAGTCAGCCTACATCCCAGGAAAGTGAGGCAGAACCTACCTTCTGGGATCGTATTGTGACAACAGCTATCAATACTCACGCTGAAGCGATCGAGGACGCCGGAGAGGATAATTTACAACAGACGTACACCCAAATGCGCTCCCGCATCAGGAAAACAGCCATGGCGATCTATGAACAGTATACCTTACTACCGCTTGAAATGAAAGGCGACCCCACGCACAGGTCCATCATGAAGACGAAGCGTCACTTGGAAGAGGCTATGGGGCTACCACCCACAGAGGCCCTGGAAAATGCGATCAGAATGCGCAAACAACTGTTTCAGGACATGCTGCCCAAAGAATATCCAGGCCTGTCCGACGATGATTAGAATAAACGGTTCAGAATGAACATGACCGAAGAAGGAACTCTCTGAAATGGCGACTTCTGATTGGACAAGAATACATCTAACGGACGGGAACGAATAGGACAGATGCAAATGGCGGTCTCTGATTGGACAAGAGTCTTTCTTGAATTGTAAACATACCCAACGCGGCTCCCCCAGCGTGGGTATGTTATGATGGAGGGGAAAATAAACTATATGAAAAAAACTTGTTATTGTTGTTGTTCCCTCATGTGTCATCCTTGTTGTTGTTGTTTTCTCTCTCCGGTCTATATCATGGCGTCAAGGCGCTAGCGGGACCCATACAGGGTCCAGTTTTCGACACTAGGTGACCACATCCCGAAGAAATGGCCAGTTTTCGACACCGGATGTGCCGCCATCTTGAAATACGTGCCGCCATCTTTGATATGTCCCATAATGCACCGGGTCAAAATACTCGCTTCTGATTGGCTGAGAGCTCTGTGACGGATTTGAAATACTCGCTTCTGATTGGACGAGAGCTCCGCATAGGCCTTAAGGCCGTGATATGCATATGAAGTATTCTGGGGCATGGTCAGTACTTCCCAATTTTCCCTTTGTCTACTACTCGCCGATTTTTGATTTTTTGTATTTATTGATTTTTTTTATTCATTTATTTTTTTCCCCCCGAGAGCTACAACATGACACCTTCCACGACCCATTCGAACCCATAGCGGTCCCTCTCTATCCCAAACATACACCCACATAACACCCAAAATGACCATGTGGGAATAAGGACCTACAAGAGGCTTGACCTAAATTGAATTTTATTGTACAAACACTCAAGATGAGCAGGTACATAACAAATGTAACATACAATCACAAAAATACAGTGGCAATAGTTTTGGTCCAATACAACATGGCCTAGTGCGAGTTGTCTCCCTTGCGTAATAAGGTTCAGATGGCGCTATGATTGGAAATGTGCGATTATCCGGGGAATTGTACCAATTGTCATACTATGCGCCATTTTGTCACACAAAACTCTTAAATTCGTGCATCATATTATTCTAGAATGTATTGTGAACACTTTGAGATAAACTGAAACGTACGGGTAGGAGAGATCTTGTCTGTTTAGTCAATTGTTGGATCATGTCGTCTGCCAGTTCGTTGTTGTTGCTGGCAGTACTACGCTGTAATCTCAGCTGAGCCATGCGCGAGGCATGGTGTAATCTTAAACCCACCACCCACCACCACCCACATCCGCCATCTTAAACCCACCACCCACCACCACCCACAGCCGCCATCTTAAACCCACCACCCACCACCACCCACAGCCGCCATCTTAAACCCACCACCCACCACCACCCACAGCCGCCACAACACCTATAGATTATGTTTATTACTAGGACGTCAGCGAAATACTAGTACCCATCCTCCGTATGGCAGAACTGTACAACCCAGAACAAGTCTAGACATGCCTTGATGACGTGATCGTCATTGCGAAACCCCCACTGGGGAATCCCCCGACCCTCCACACTTCCGCCACAAATCTGCGCAGAAACACCTGCGCACTCGTCAAAAGGGGACCTGTAATGCTGTTATACTACTACTAACGTCCTCTTCAGATAGGAGTTCCAGTTGTTTAATATCCTGTGAGCAAAGAACTCCTGCCTGATCCGTGTTTTAGCAAAGGGCTTGTATAGAGTCTCGGTATGGCCCCTTAGGTTTCTGCCATGTGACCGAAGAGTGAATAAGTCTCTTGACGGGGTTTTGTATTCACCGTTCAATACTTTATACGTTTCTATCAAATCAGTCTGCTTCCTACGGTCGGCCAAATTGAAGGAAGGGAATTCCGAAGGGTTACTGGACAATTTTAGACACCTAGCCTGCGTTTTTTCTAAGGTTATGTCTTTCACTAAGTAAGGATTCCAGGAAACGCTCCCGTATTCTAGAACCGGGCGTACTGTGTACTTGTAGAGGATTGCTATCTTCTCCTTGGTGATATTAGAAAAGCCCCTTTTGATGATTCCTATGCGTTGGTTTGCCTTACTTACTATACTGCTGATATGTTTTGCCGACTTTAGATCTGATGAGATAATGACGCCAAGGTCGTTGTGTTCAGAGACCTCCTTCATAATTTCACCGTTGAGAGTATAGACGTAGTTAAGGGCCTCTCGTATGCGCAATACTACACATTTAATGGCCGATCGGTTTGAAAGACGAGGCAATCTTCGATATAAATTATTTTCACTTGAGATTCATTGGCATATCAAAATATGTTTGTATATTACCAATTTATATCAGGGTTATACTATATTATTAAGTCACACATACATAATACATCATTTGCGTCGGTAGTACGTGGTGCTGGTGAATGTTGGGCAAATGTCTGTTTAACGACGTCGGATAGGAGTCGGAAAGACACCGTCGATTCCACAACGTTATACCGACGTTGTAAAACTGACTATACATACTCGTCAATTTACCAATGTCGGTACAACGTTGACAAACAGACGACGATATTCCCGACGCAATACCAACGTTGACAAATAGTCGGCATTCCGACGGTGACAGTGCCGACCATTGCCGACGTTGATCCGACATCGTTCTGCTAGCTGGGCATTGTTCAGCAAGAAGACAACGCATTCTCGAACATGGTGGCGGGCATCTTCAACGTCCTTGGTGCCCTTCTCCACCGTAAATTTGGTACCGTGACGTCACCGAAAATTTTTCCCTTCGCGGAGTCAGGCGTTCGGCACGTGAGCTACATGATATTATTGGTACAATTATTCTGCAGTCAGGTGTTCGGCACGTGAGCTCACTCACACAGACACGTAGGCGCCAGACGAGGTGTTCTTGCGTGCGGCCGGATAACCCGCGTGCTGCGTGCGGCCGGATAACCCGCGTGCTGCGTGCGGCCGGATAACCCGCGCAGGCGTTCGGGCGGGCGGACCGGGGAACCCCGGAATGCCCCGCTCCAAGGTCACGCCCGATCGAGTCACACCGGAAGTGTCGTCACACATGACGTCATCCAGATGGTCCCGGATGTTGACGGTCAGTACATGTAAGTACATGTACATCCCAGGGTCCATACATGTATTCTATGCATTTTTTCCGTGGGACTACTTTCTGTCCGCGGAAGCTTTTTTGACCGCATCACCGCCAGACCGCATCACCGCGGAGGAATTCGAGGTGAAAGGTCACCTGACCTGGTGGCGCCACCTGTCGGAACCATAGTGCACTTGACCGCCACATGACCTCCACAAGCCTCCCCGTGAGAACTCCCCAAGAGTTATTTCCCCCGGCAAAGTAAGCGTCTATATGCTGTGACTATACTACCCTGCGCACTCGTGAGGAAAACCGGGATGAAATTCGACGATAGATGGGTCATATCTAGTACAAATGGGCCGTCGTGGTTGCCGCGGGGTGTCATATTGAAACGCTGGTGGAGTAAACTACGACTGGGGTGGTATGGAATGGAAATGGCGTCATGGTGCGCAGACGCATTTGGAGAGTATTAGAGAAAGAGGTCATTTTGGGGATGGGCAGGGGCGTGTTTGGCCGATTTATGGGCTATTCTTGGTCTCAATGGGCCGTGCAAGGTGTCATCTTCAAGCCAGTGACATGCAGACTATGACTGGGGTGATTTTGACTGCAGTTTACGGCATGATGTGCAAACTTAATCGAAGAGTAGTAGCGAAAGAGGACAGTTTATGGGTGCGCAGGTGCGTGTTTGAGCGATATAGGGGCCATAGATCTGCGTTCCAAACGTGATGCAAGGTGTCATATTTAAGCGTTCGAAATGCAGACAGGACTAGGGTGGTGTTGTCATGATGCGCATGTGCACTCGGAGAGTAGTAGACGAAGGTGACATTTTCGAGTGCATCCTGGGGACATGCCTATCTCTAGGCCCCGAAACATGAGCCCTTAGAGGCTATACTCGGTTTAAACGGACGTTAGAATGTGTTAAATTGAAGCTCTCGTGACGTAGATCACGATTGGAGTGTTACGTCATGATACCCGTGAGCACTGGGGACATGACTATCCTTATACACTAGCCCATATTGAAGGGAATACTAAAACAAGTTGGATCGTCTCTTTGAGACTGTCGGAAGTAAAGGTATGTCAGGATGAAAGGTTGACCTGAGTTACAAATTTAAATATGGCTGAGGTGGAATTATCTTATGTTAATGATCCCATCTTCAAATACAGAATTCGTCACTGTTTTATAAGGTGCTAATAAATTCACGACTCCTGTAAGCACCTTCCATGTACCGTCGTCGTAATAGGGTTATCGTTCAGAGATCATTCTGCCAAGCGATATCCTTCTCGAGATCCAAATTCCAATCTTCATCCTCGTGCGGTTGTTGTATATCAGTCACATCCATAGCGTTCGGGATTATAGCGTTGAGCCTATTTTGTATAAGTCTCTTTCCAATGTGGAATAATCCGAGAGGGGTAGGGGGTGTAGATACATGCATGTGTACGTCCGCATTGATATGACTGGAGTGAAATTACGACGGCGAATCATTTTCTCTATTATATATCCTGTCTGCTTTCCTGGATATACATAGCGACATATACGATTGGGGAGCATTGATAGGAATGATATTAAATTTATTAAGATTGCTATATGTTAATCTGTTCCGTGCTAAAACGTGACGGCCGTAAATGCCATTCTGATTAGTCAAATCCTCGAACATCTAGGTATCCTAACTTTACAAGGGTTTCATATAGATACGGGCGATAGTCGAGGTATGAAGTGATTAAATTTCCTACTTGATTCTGATTGGTGGTAAAGATGACCGGGAGTTTACCCGCCTTACTCGCTACCTTACCAGCTGGTTGGCCGCCGCCTTACTCGCGGGTTTACCCGCTTTACCAGTCATTTTACCCGCAGGTTTATCCGCCTTACCCGTTATCTCACCTGCTGGTTTACCCGTATTACCTGGATGTGGGTAGTGGCGACACCTACCCTATAATCATGCTCTTGCACATACGGCGTGGGAAGCCTATAGTCAGGGAGCTGGGCGAGGTTTAATTAACATGGAAGGTGCAAAAGGTTTGGGGTGCCGGGGGTGTAGTACTAGCAGGCCCTTACACAGAACGGCCATTCTTACGTTCCGCAGGTGGTGGGTGTGGTAGGGGGCGCCACCAGAAAACCCCCAAAAGTTGGATTTAATTAACATGAGAGGTGCAAGTTCCATTTCTATGCCAAATGATTACGGACACCACACTTAATGCAAATCTGAAACATAAGAATGGGATTTCTGGTGGAAAGATCACTTAAGAAAGACGCTAATTAGCACTAATTAAGGTTTTAATTAACATGAAAAGTGCAAGTATAAAACCAACTCAGGAATGTACAGGGCAGTTGTCTGATTCAGAATCACTAACGTAAGAATGAATATTGTGGTGGAAAGTTCACTTAAGAAGAGGTCAAAGGTCACTAATTAAGACCGAAACTAATTAAAACGGCTGTGTCTCCTGACCTACATTATACAGCAAGTTGTAATTGGTGTCAAAATGAAGACGGAGTGAAGATGCACCACTGGAATAGAAAAAGTTTCAAGAATGTTACATTTAACTAGGTCAAATTAGGGGAAAACAGCTAAAAATGTACCCAATTCACCCCCGGGGCTAATTAGCGACTTAATCAACATGAAAGGTGCATGTATGAAACCAATGGGAATTTGTAGAGTGTGGCCACCTGAACATGAATCACCAACTTAAGAATGAAAATTGTGGTGGAAAGGTCACCTAAGATTAGGTCAAAGGTCATACCACACCCAATGACCCCTAATTAACATATTAATTAACATGGGAGGTGCACGTTGAAAATCACATAGGAATTGTCGAGTATGGTGCCCTGATTCAGAATCATCAACTTAAGAATGGAAATTGTGGTGGAAAGGTCACCTAAGAATAGGTCAAAGGTCATACCACGCCCAATGACCCCAGTTTTCAATGTGATTAATTGTTCATTCAGCTCCCCATACTCTACCACATCGCAACGACACAGGAAGCCCATGACATTCAAATCATCAATCCAATATGTGCAGATTTTGATACTTAATACAAATTACATGTATAGTGCAGGTGAGTCAATAAATTCAACTATAAATGCAAAGGTTCATCGTCAGAGTAGGCCTATGTAGCAGCAGGCCAACTGAATGCATGATGGGCCCATGGGGCGCCAGACACGCAATTTAAATCCAGTTTTGAAAAATTTAATTTGAACAGTCGTGCATGTGTACAGGCAAATGAGACAAGGCAGTATTATAATATCAGTAATTCTCTTCCAGGTTGCTTTTCGCCATGGCTACACCCAGTTGCTCCAGTGACCCCCATGAGTGTGCGTCATCCGAGACTGCAGATACAACCAGAAAATGTATCCTCCATGTGGACCAGCCAGAAAAGCAGAAACAAGCGGACAGTTTGCTGTTCAAACCAGAACAGTGCACATCGGTAATTGAAGCGGCATCTCGACGAAAGCAGATGACAAACTTTGATAGATCCAAGTACTACCCTGTAGTTCAGTCACTCCCGGCCGAACCGCTCAGTGACGGTGGATATCATGTCTCTTGCTATAAAAACTTCACGGCAGTCTCACATGAGAGGACAGAGACAAGGCCTACTGAGGGGACGCCCAGTACAAAGCATCTGCGTTCTGCTTCTGAATTCTCCCCCGAGCCTGTGTCTACATCTGGCATTTTTCCTAAAAAATGCCTTTTCTGTAATAAGGCCAGGAGAAAGAAAGGCGGTTCAGAGGAAAGACTTGCAGCTTGCGAAACAAAGCAAGCTGAATCGACGATCAAGGCAGCGGCAAGAGTGAGGAAAGACAACAAACTTCTTGCTGCAATATCGGGTGTGGACTTTGTAGCGAAGGAGGTCATGTACCATCACAGTTGTAAAAAGGCCTACATAAAACTACCGACTAGTGTCAAAGGACAGTTGTGAAAAGACTAAAATAGGACTTGAAGGTATCTATTCATATATTGAGAGGTCAGTTATCTTGAATAGGAGACCTGAACTTCTAACTTCAGTGTACGCTCAATATGTAGAGATGTGTGAAGATGTTGGGGAGACCCCCATTACCACAGCCCAAAATTTGTTGAAAAACATAATGAACAAATTTGGGGAGGCCAATCCCATGACCATCTTGTCAATGGTTCCTTCTGGACAAGCTTGTTGCTTACTCTGTATAGCCTCACCCAGTGATGTTTCAAGCTCTTCTATTGTGCTGTAATCTACGATATGCCCAAACCTGTTCAACATCTGTACGATCTTTTTGCTCCCGGTCATCGATTTGAGGGCCATACCCAGAATAATCTGTTTTCCTGGTTTTACATGACCATTTCGGACAATGTAAAGGGCATCTTGACTAGATGAGGAAGCCCGTCTTTCCAACTTAGGGCTGTACAATTTGGTATTCGGGCCACCATAGAGAACTCTATAGAATGTAAGGAGGAGGTCAGGTGGGGATGCTTCTCCAGAGCGCAAATTTTCCAGTGTTGGGGGATCTACAAGAGGATCTCTCCTCACATCCTTTATTGCTTTTCGCAGTTCCAAAGCTGCCTTCCGAATACGTGCTTCTGCTGAAGACAAATAATCATATGCAGCTCGAACCGTCTCCTCAGGCACACCTTCTGCATACAAAATGCTACCTGTTTTCTTAGCTGACTGACCCTGTACCCCCAAACGCTCCCCAAATTTGTTCATTATGTTTTTCAACAAATTTTGGGCTGTGGTAATGGGGGTCTCCCCAACATCTTCACACATCTCTACATATTGAGCGTACACTGAAGTTAGAAGTTCAGGTCTCCTATTCAAGATAACTGACCTCTCAATATATGAATAGATACCTTCAAGTCCTATTTTAGGCTTTTCACAACTGTCCTTTGACACTAGTGTCGGTAGTTTTATGTAGGCCTTTTTACAACTGTGATGGTACATGACCTCCTTCGCTACAAAGTCCACACCCGATATTGCAGCAAGAAGTTTGTTGTCTTTCCTCACTCTTGCCGCTGCCTTGATCGTCGATTCAGCTTGCTTTGTTTCGCAAGCTGCACGTCTTTCCTCTGAACCGCCTTTCTTTCTCCTGGCCTTATTACAGAAAAGGCATTTTTTAGGAAAAATGCCAGATGTAGACGCAGGCTCGGGGGAGAATTCAGAAGCAGAACGCAGATGCTTTGTACTCGGCGTCCCCTCAGTAGGCCTTGTCTCTGTCCTCTCATGTGAGACTGCCGTGAAGTTTTTATAGCAAGAGACATGATATCCACCGTCACTGAGCGGTTCGGCCGGGAGTGACTGAACTACAGGGTAGTACTTGGATCTATCAAAGTTTGTCATCTGCTTTCGTCGAGATGCCGCTTCAATTACCCATGTCCACTGTTCTGGTTTGAACAGCAAAATGTCCGCTTGTTTCTGCTTTTCTGGCTGGTCCACATGGAGGATACATTTTCTGGTTGTATCTGCAGTCTCGGATGACGCACACTCATGGGGGTCACTGGAGCAACTGGGTGTAGCCATGGCGAAAAGCAACCTGGAAGAGAATTACTGATATTATAATACTGCCTTGTCTCATTTGCCTGTACACACGACTGTTCAAATTAAAATTTCAAAACTGGATTTAAATTGCGTGTCTGGCGCCCCATGGGCCCATCATGCATTCAGTTGGCCTGCTGCTACATAGGCCTACTCTGACGATGAACCTTTGCATTTATAGTTGAATTTATTGACTCACCTGCACTATACATGTAATTTGTATTAAGTATCAAAACCTGCACATATTGGATTGATGATTTGAATGTCATGGGCTTCCTGTGTCGTTGCGATGTGGTAGAGTATGGGGAGCTGAATGAACAATTAATCACATTGAAAACTGGGGTCATTGGGCGTGGTATGACCTTTGACCTATTCTTAGGTGACCTTTCCACCACAATTTCCATTCTTAAGTTGATGATTCTGAATCAGGGCACCATACTCGACAATTCCTATGTGATTTTCAACGTGCACCTTCCATGTTAATTAATATGTTAATTAGGGGTCATTGGGTGTGGTATGACCTTTGACCTAATCTTAGGTGACCTTTCCACCACAATTTTCATTCTTAAGTTGGTGATTCATGTTCAGGTGGCCACACTCTACAAATTCCCATTGGTTTCATACATGCACCTTTCATGTTGATTAAGTCGCTAATTAGCCCCGGGGGTGAATTGGGTACATTTATAGCTGTTTTCCCCTAATTTGACCTAGTTAAATGTAACATTCTTGAAACTTTTTCTATTCCAGTGGTGCATCTTCACTCCGTCTTCATTTTGACACCAATTACAACTTGCTGTATAATGTAGGTCAGGAGATACAGCCGTTTTAATTAGTTTCGGTCTTAACTAGTGACCTTTGACCTCTTCTTAAGTGAACTTTCCACCACAATATTCATTCTTACGTTAGTGATTCTGAATCAGACAACTGCCCTGTACATTCCTGAGTTGGTTTTATACTTGCACTTTTCATGTTAATTAAAACCTTAATTAGTGCTAATTAGCGTCTTTCTTAAGTGATCTTTCCACCAGAAATCCCATTCTTATGTTTCAGATTTGCATTAAGTGTGGTGTCCGTAATCATTTGGCATAGAAATGGAACTTGCACCTCTCATGTTAATTAAATCCAACTTTTGGGGGTTTTCTGGTGGCGCCCCCTACCACACCCACCACCTGCGGAACGTAAGAATGGCCGTTCTGTGTAAGGGCCGGCTAGTACTACACCCCCCGCACCCCAAACCTTTTGCACCTTCCATGTTAATTAAACCTCGCCCAGCTCCCTGACTACTAATTTTCCATAATTTACCACGATATAACATGACAGCGTGATTAAAATGATCAAATTTAAAGTGGGACTATCGTAATATTTACGGTATGTTCGGACTACTCTAAATTTATTTATTTCATATTACCAAATCACGTATATATTTTCTCCTACGGAGATGGTATTGTAAGGCGGGGTTTTTGCCCACAGCCGGTCGACTTGTAGGAATGTACATTTCTTCCCTCCATCTGTCAATCACAATGCAATGTACAACTTGTCGTCGGCGGCAACTGTCAATCAACGGACTGAATGTTACGCTTCACATTTGGGACGAGCCATGAAAGCTTCACATATGTTCGGTACGTTTGACTATAGCCCATAATGTCCACACGGTATCGTGTCATCGGTAAACAATATTTATTTTACTTTTAATTGGTTCATAATGATAGCCTAAAATCTTATTTCAGATACACTGAATGCAATTTATTTTTACAAAAAGGAGAAAGACTGAAATAACTTGTCGACGTCACACATGCTGCCCTCCTGGGATTCGAACTCGGTAAAAGAAAATTTCGAAGCGTTTGTCATCCAACGTGCGTATCCACTACACCACGACATGCGAACAACTGTAACAGGCTATTTTGTCACTTTAATCTACTTACGAAAACTTCAAACGTTATGAATCATAACTTTTCATTTTTCAGTATGAAGGACTCCTTGGACCAAAAAGATCTTCCAGCAGCGGGAATATAATGTTACCACACCAGGTTAAATGGCGTTCTGGTCCAAGGGGTCCTTCGCGTCTAAATGCGTGTCTGAAGGACTCGATTTAGACCCTTTTTTTCACGAAATAGCACAAGCTGTGGATTTGAGTTTCATGTGATAATTATAATCATAACGCAATCACACTAAAACTTTCACATATTGTGTACTCATATTTTCTCTTGCCGTTACATTAAAACATAAGTATTTTTAGGACATTTTATTTTTTCGATTTCAACCGCACCACGTATAGGCCAAACCCCCGCCTTATCGTACCATCACCTTTCTTCCTGTCCGACTTGTATATTGCTTCGCAATTAGACAGAACATGAGGTTCACCCATCAAACGTTATCGCCCCCACACTTGAGAAATACGATGATTTATAACTGGGGTATTTTGCCTTACAAATCTTGCCTCTAAAATAGTTTTGTCACCTTGACCCATTTGCGAACCTAGACCGGACATATCAACCGGCACCTGCGAAACTTGTTCGTGGAGTATATATTTCGCCCAGTCCAGAATTCAGATAGATATATCTCAGGTCAGACGTGCTCACATTCGGTCGTTCGCTGGCGATATAGCCGTACCAGTATGACCAAAATGATGCATTTGATTTCTCTCCTGGTGATAAGCAACCAAAATCGGCCGACTGCAGTTATCAAGATTTGTTCGAAATCCCAAATTCAATGTTTCCCTCAAATACACGTGAAGTCGACCTCAAAGAGAATTTTATAACAATCGTGAAAAATTTCACGTTCATTGGTGTTCCAGAACTGAATATTATGGTGTTCTATTTGTGCCAATTTGATCTCGCGCGTCGACTTGCAAAAGTCGACGCACGACGCGCGACGCGAAAAGCCGACGTCGTGTTTTGAAACGCGACGTCGCCCTTCCCGTCGCGCGTCGACTTTTACAATGTTAAAGAGATATGCCAAAACTCGACGTCGCCT
>JAVTVY010044023.1:0-21383 GCA_036873755.1 Hanleya hanleyi | reverse complement strand
ATAATTTTATGAAAAGATATATTCAGACATCTCTGAATTAAGAAATATAGCGTATACTGTCCGCATACAGTGGTCGATATACTTTGTAGTTGTTTAGTGGGAAAGTAACAGTTCATATCTAATCCATACGCTATAGGCGCTAATCCATAACTATCGAAAAACTGTACATCATATCTATTTTCGTGGAAATACTCACACCAATGAGATCTTCGATTATAGCTAGGGTCGATGTTTATAATATAACAAGCCGGATATGAGGAGATTTTACGAGGTAAATGATCTATCGGGAAAACTCCTAAACTGAAACGTTTTAAAATCGGATCTCTCTGTAAAATTTCTGTTAGCTGTATAGAATCCATATTCAATAGTCAATAATAACGTTTCGCCTCCGGTCCACCTCTATAATATTATCGAATTCACTGAAAATTATTAGATCTATAGAACGAGGTGTCGCTCGCCCAAACTGGAGTTCGATCCGTAGATTACCGTTCTTGATTAGAGACCAGCCGGTTTCCGATAAGTCGGGAGACAGATCAAATGCTAACAATCCGTAGCCTTGGTGATATTCTTCTCTACTTATCTGATTCCCGCGGTTGTGATAAAGGGAATTCGTTCCGGAGAATAAACTATTATAACACCTCACGCACTGTATACCGTCAGCCGCTGAGAATGAGGGTTGTAAAGGTTTCGAGGGAATTTGTTTCCCGTCCACATAAACACAGGCAAATGATAAATGGTATAACTGGAAATTATACGGATTCCCGCCGAAAACACCCGAGAAGGCTGAATCATCGACGAGTCCTAGGATAAGGCGTCTCGGTTGGCTCCCTAGATAGATATTGTCTTGCTGAAAAGTTCTCACACCCGCCTGAATATTAACGACTCTGACATCAGTTCTTTTTACGGGGTAACGAGCGTTGATACCCTTTTCCAGAACCCGCTCATGAGCTAGCTGTACAGCGGGGCTAATTTGTACTTTTCTGACGAATAACGAGGCGTGGATGATTTCGAATTTAAAGTCGGCCGGGTTCACGGAACTCATCAGAGCGAATGCGTCTTTATTCCTAATGAATCTGAATTTTATATCGACTCCATTCAGTATCAGTCGATCCTGACTCGTGATATCGGTATGTACCCGACCGATGAGGTCGAATACTTTACTCTCAGCGCTAAAAAGCGCTCTCTTAGTTAGACCGGCATTCCCCGCTCCCGCATCGGCCAGCGGGTTGGCTACAGTCATTCGACCCGCTTGATCCTTGTACCATAACCCGCTGGTTAGCTGCGATTCCTTCGCATCGTCGCCGAACGATAGCAAAGTCTCCATGACGGCTCTGTAGGCGTATGTATTCGAACTAGTTGAAATCACGCGGTCGTTAATAGTAACCTCCACCTGGGAAAATAGACTGGCTATGGGATAATTGACACATCCTACGCGAGCGTCCTGCGCGAGGGGTGAACCGTCACCATTCGTTATTTTACATTTCAAATAAAGTTGAGACTGCGCGAGATCTACGTATTCCGTTGATGACTTGACAAAAAATTCGATTGGAGCCATATGCGATAAAACGGCTAGAGGTTGGAACTCTATCCAGGTACCCTTCTCGATACTAGTTTGAGTCATTGGCGTTTGAAATAAGTCCAACTCAGATTTTACGGCCTCGGCCGACTTTTCGTGTATTAGAGCCATTTCTATTAAAACGCTTCTATCTCGCTATTGGGTATACGTCTTCTTCGTTGCTTAGTCGGTCGACTGACTGATCTCCGACTATGGTTAATTCCTCTTTTAACACCCATTCGACCCATGGCCTGATCAATCGCTTTACCGACCATAACTTTACCCGCGGTCGTACCTCTGGATTTTAAAGATTGTCCGAGATTCCTACCGTGTATGACGTCATTTGCCACGTTAGCCAATGTTCGTTTAGCTACAGGGGCTATGGATTTCAGACCGCTCTTCAGTATAGGAAATGCCATTTTCGCTAGACTTCCAAACAAATTCGATAAACCCGCTCCGTGTTGCATAGAAGCTCCGTGAAACACAGGCATCATTCCACCAGCCTGATGCATGTAATAATTACAGTAGGCCCCCTCATCGCATCGATAAGGAACGCGCATGGTTGAATCTAAATCCGGCGCTTTCTGAAGTGTAGTGTACAGATGACCTTCCCAGACCGGAAATGAATAGGTTTTCCGGTATCGTCGCATATAAGTATTTCGATAGAGTGAAAATTAGTCTGTACCAAAGGGAGGTAATACGGTTGTAGGAATGTTCGCGATACAACAGCGCCACCTCCACCCTCCGTGGTTATCGCCCTTAATAACGGGACTCTGCTATCCCCGACGATTTGTGGCTGCACGATGTCGGAATATACGTATATAGCGTCAACGGATGACAACACTACAGGGCGAGGGCCGGTTATAGTTTCGTGGAGTGTAGCGCCGGCGTCGAAACCGAGCAATAAAGCTAATTCTTTATGTAGAAATATTTTAGCCTTCGCTTTTATTTCTATTTTACAACGACCTTGTCCCTTCGTATAGATAAATTTTATGTGAGGCGTTCTCACTTTGGAATTGATTTCTCTTATGAGCTGGATCGGGCTTTCGTAATTGGCCGACTTGATCGAGGTCATTACGATCTTACCATCACCCTCGTCATACGCGATATCACAACCCTCGGGCGGTAAATTAGCCCAAGTTTTAGGGTATTGAATTTGACATAGGGCAACCTCAAAAGTATTGTCTAGATCCAGTCCTTGAAGTAGATGCGTCTTATAATTATGGGTTTTGTTGTCGGGATAACTCTTCAGACTCGAATTACTGGGTAGGGTGATGTAAAACTGATTCATGGTCGAGTTGGATATCGCGTTCCGGGACCCAGGAATCGAAATCAGGCGGATAGCCTAACCATCGAACTAAACACTCTTTCACCCCTCTACGAGTGCGCCTTCTTAATACCCTTTCCACTAGGTAAAGATCGTCCTCGGATTTCTGTACTTTTTGTAGTTCGAGTCCGTAGAACGTACCTTTGATACCTTCACCGTTGAAATCTTTTATTCGATATACCGGTGGTATCCTGGGTATTCTCTCACACACAATAAAAACCTCTCGAGTGAAATTAGCTGTATGACCTTTCTCAAATGTTAATTTGGCCTTACTAATTCGCACTTGGTCCCCGAGAACAAATTTGAATCTGACTTTTTCGGGTATTCGCTCATTATATAAATAATTCCAGACATCCTCTTCAGTTTCTTCCGTTACTTCGATTGGTGGTCTACCTATACTCCTATGATACGACTTGTTGTAACCGGATACGATATCGGTGAGGCTATCTATATAACGCCTCGTGTTATTGGCTGTCAGGTACTTGAATAGTAGAGCCTTCAAAGTTCGTATAACTCGCTCGACGCAAGAAGCCTTTATAGCGCTATAGGTATAGAAAAAATGTATTCCATATCTTTTTAAGAGTGCCTGGAATTGTTTATTTAAGAACTCTGTCCCCCGATCGCTCTGAACCGATGTAATCGAAACACCGCTATCCAGTATTGTTTTATACGCCCGGGTGAGCGCCGGACCGTTTTTACTTTTTAAGGGGATGACCCGCGTAAATTTAGAGAACACATCGATACAAACTAACCAGAATTTATAGCCGTCATTATATTTACTGTAGGCCGATAAATCCGCTAGGTCTAGTTGATGTTGGCAATTTAGACCACCGGTAATTATACGATTTCTCGCGAAATGTTTTCTAGCGGGTTTGTGCAGGGTGTAGGTATCCTGCTTAGATAACCATTCCCGAATGAATTTTCTACTAACATTATAGCCCGCATCACTACACTTCCGGTATAACTTTTCAACGCTTCGCAGACTAGCCTCATTCGAAGGGTTATAAAACACATTTTTGAGGTATCGTTCCATCTCATATACAGCCCGTACGAAGATTATAAAACAACTAACACAAAATATTAAAGTTGGATGTATATATATATTGATAAAGAATATATATATATATATATATATATATATATATATATATATATATATATATATATATTAAATGATCACAGTAAAAACTGCCTTTGTGTATGGTAAATATAGTATTAGAAAAAAGTCATGACTAACTCGGACTGATTGATTTTGCTAACTAGTTTCACTGCTTTCAGCAGTTCTTCAAAGCATCGTTTATTAAAATCAATTCGATGGCGGTTCTATTTATGTGCATGTGTGTTTCTCACAATTAGTTACAGTGGTCTTGGTGATATTATACACATGCACAAGATTACAAACAAAACGGAACTAATACATGGGTACATAATAACAATAATAATAAATTAAATATAACAGCTTTTGTACTTGACAATGATAGACCTGTATGAGGTCTAATTCTGGTCTGCACATGCTTAATCCTTGTCATAAATTGTATACAAACTGTAAGAAATGAATCGATTTGCTAACTATAGCGATTTTCTTCAGTGCAGACAATACATGAATAATCGCCTTCGGGATAAATGATTACTGAATTATGTGTATGGGAGGGAGTGGAAGGGGGCTACAGTTTGTTGAGTTCAGGGCGGAATTTATTAATGAAGTGTAGTTCTTTAATTTCCCTAAGTTTATTATTATCCCCGGATAACTTGAAGAATGGGAAAATTCTGAACTTAATATCCAGGTGCCCAGCACATGTTCCAATGTGTTTTGTCACCGGCAAGAAACGAAGCCTGGGTGTATTAATCTGCTGTCGATGTACGCGGGTTCTGTTTCTAACAGTGTCCCCTGTTTGTCCAATATAATATTTTTTGCAACCACAGCAGACGAGTACATAGACCAGATTTCTAGAATCGCAGTTCATGTTAGCATTGATTCTAAAGGTGAAATTGGTTACATTAAATGTGAAGGAATTACCTATGATTAAGTTGTTTCTACAGCATTTACATCGTTCATTTCCACATTTAAAAGTTATATAATTGGGGACCGCGACAGTGGGAGAAATTTTGCCCTGGTTAGAATTTTCTTGAGGTTTGGGGCCTGTCGTTTACCGTTTATAATTCTAGTTTGAGTGAAAGTTTGTTCGAGATGATCACTAGATTCCAGCATTGGTCGATTATTGAAAATTACTGGGAAGAAATTGAAGTTGTTAGGATTATGTGTGCATACAAAAGATAGCGTATCAGTATCGGTATTTGACCTGACCGTTCTGAGAGTTTGCACGTCGATTTTAACGGCCTTCTCAATTCCAATATCTATAAGTCTAGGGGGATAATTTCTCTTTATTAAAGATACTTTCAGCTCGGATAATCTGGTTAGTTGCAACTCCGTATCCGTAACAATTGTGCAAATTCTCCTTGCCAGTGTGAAAGGCACTTGATTTTTTGTTTGCCGAGGATGACAAGACCTATAATCTAGATACTGTTTTGTATCAGTAGGTTTATAATATATGTCCGTAATAATGGTGTTATCCTTACGGGTAATAAGATATATATATATATATACTCATTAAACATGTGTACAATTAGTATGTAAAGCATATAAACAATATTATTTCCGCATGCGTATATATATAATGTGATAGAGCATACATATGTACGGTAATATACTAAATCGTATAGTTCATTTAGTTCAGTCATTGTATCAGTTCATATCGCTTCAACAGTTCATCGCGATTATTAAATACCGTTTTCACCAATTCAACCAGTCTCCGGGATTGCACTTTCGACAACGCAGCGCTCCGATCTGGTTCATATGATCCTCTCGCAAATAGCACGGGACTTCTTCTTCTTCTTCTTCTTCACTAGGCTGATTTGTTACCACAACCGCGTCTGTATCCGCTGATGGCGTTGTAGGGGCTGGTCTCGGGTTTTCAGACTCGTGAGGTTCATCGACTTCGTCGAAGGCGTTGACTGGACAGTCGTTAATGACCCCTACGTCAGTGTTGATGTCATCGAATATCCGCCGGAAACATTGCCAAGTATTGGTCGTCATTGCGAATCCTCGAATCCCGGGGGTTAATTTATCGGCGGCGTCTTTTATGTACCAGCTTCTGAGGTGGATTAGCCATCTACCGTTGAATTGAGAGCAAGATAAATAATAATCATCTGTTAGATGTAATGGTCGCTCCGTTCGCTGTTCCAAATCAATACAGGCATCTATACGGTCGGCAAACTTCTGTATATTCGTCCAGCCCTCTTGGTTGATTTTTATCATCGGACTGACCGGTTTCAATTTCCCGTTGAATGGTCTGAACCTTTGAAATTCGAGGATTGCCCTGTTCTCGATGCCGAGGACTCGTACGTATAAATCACTGGCTATACAATGCATCTTTACGGTTTGGATATAGCTGGTCGCTAGAAACGATGTGAACGGCGTATATAACTGAGCGTGTTATGTCCAGAGATGCTTCGATATCGCTTTATACGGACAATGGTCGGTTACAGCTGGTATCCAATGATAATAAATATACCATCCATAGATAGGTGTGGCAGCTGTTTATCGTTATCACTAGTTTTGATTATTTGGAAAGTTTCATTCGCCAATAACCACAAAACTCACAACTACAACAGCTCGGACACATAAAAACCCCGAATGACACCTGTCGGGCAAAACACGCGCAATCTCGGCATAAACTAACGCGACATTTTCCGCAAACTTCGACGCTTAATGGCTGATTACAGTTTTTGCAAACTCGGGGCGAGAATAAACGGGATAATTCGTCTACACATTTACGTGTTTTAATCTCCGGAAGTGAAGGGGAATTATTTAGGAGGATGGTCGTCGGACTTCTTATACCCACATTCCAATCATCGTCATTATAAACGGGCTGTGTTTCAACGACTCCATCTATGGCGAATACAGTCTCCAAACTAGGCCAACCGGAACTACCTAAAATGTCCGTATTTTCTCGTACAAATCCGACCCACGTAGAGATGTTAGCCTATAAAAAATATAGAGTTGAAATATTAAAAGTGAGTAGCCCTTGTATTCAAATCAGTTATAATCGAACATTTACAACGCCGTTCGCTATGTACATCGTTATATCGACAAAGTCGGTATTATCCGCGAGTAGATCGCAATAAAATTATTATACTTACGGCCGATTCTCTAGGTTCGATGATATTTTTCAGTAAATTCGCCATTCCGAAGTAAAATATAAATTGAATTCTATTAGAGATATATATATATTTCGACAGACGATTCTCAAATAACGATCTGTTTCACGGTATACCCTTTCAACTCCCGCTATACGTTGATTGTATAATTGCCCTAATTAAAGCGATATCGGTCTGTAAATATAAATATTCGAACCCTCAGTATTATCATATGCTAATTGCAATCGAGTTCTGCGAGTTATAAGTGGTTTCTGTTATTCGATCACTCCTGTTACCACAACACACACCCCTTCGCATTGACAGGTATTAAAATCAATACAATTATGTATCATGACCGCCTGCTAGCCGTATAGCGAGGTTAAATATGAATATATACCGAGTGTTTGGTAATGCTAATTGCAATTTGTAAAAAAATAATAGTCTACAATATATATGAACGCTTAACGTATAGATTCGGAGAATTTATTGCTATGAACCCGTATAAAAATATATATCGAAATAACACCTTTTTGTAAAAGCGGTATGAAACCTAAAATATAGACTATTTAAACGATTAACGTATGAATTCGGAAGATTTATTTATAATACCATATGTAGATCTTTAATATATATATTTAGGTAAAATTATAACGCATATAATTTATTAATATCCAGACGCAATAATTTATACAAATAAAAATTGTTAATGACGTATGACCGCGCTCGGTGGATCACGGTGGCTATGTGTATTTTTGGGTGGCTGGTACCTGTAACGTGCATTCCCTACTACTTCTGTCTGTCATCACCTCCGGAATCGGACGCTGTTGAGACGGGATATCTACACCCTGGGACCGCGGGTGGTGCCCAGGCCGTTGATAACCCGTCGACATGTATGCACTAGACCTAGTGAGTCTACCAATTTTTAAAAATTGGTAAGTGTTTGCTCTCCCCAATTTTCAAAAAAGGAGGGGGGGGGAAGAGGTTTCGGTCTAGTGCTTGTCAGCTTGATCACAGTGCCCTCTTATCGGGGCCGGGTGATAGATCGATAGCCATAATATACTCATCTTACATGCGTTTATGGCGCTCGTTACCTGGCTGACTCCTGTTTTCTCCTTCGCCTATGCTTGAGATTCCTTTCTGTTTTCGACCACTATTCCCTCCGTCCTGCTATGATATTCTAGCAATAAGGTATGTGAAGGTAAGTTTTACAGCGCAAGTAATATGAAAAATTTGAAAATCAATTTTCCTATTTCTAAGCTTAAA
This sequence comes from Hanleya hanleyi, assembly GCA_036873755.1. Taxonomy (NCBI): domain Eukaryota; kingdom Metazoa; phylum Mollusca; class Polyplacophora; order Lepidopleurida; family Hanleyidae; genus Hanleya; species Hanleya hanleyi. The sequence goes on along the minus strand of JAVTVY010044023.1, from coordinate 13,041 downwards.
CTTACCTTCACATACTGTGATGGCCCTCCCAGCCTCCCCGCTAATGGGTTATTCACACTGCGATTGAATAGGAAAGAAGGAAGTGACGTGGTCGGACAGATTGGATTCTGGGTACTCGCGCATGGGCACTGGGGAGCACAGGGACTATTTTGTTTCTGTGGTAATGTTTTACAATAAGGCAATCGCGTAGGAACACGATAGCAATAAGGTATGTGAAGGTAAGTTTAAGCTTAGAAATAGGAAAATTGATTTTCAAATTTTTCATGTTTAGGCAGGTGTGGAGCATAATATGGAAAACCAGTAGGGGAAAAGATGAAAGATGTGGGAGTTGCACTACACTAAAGATCCCTGGAGCCAGGCATTCGAGCTAGATTATAATGGGCCAACTGTGCATGTGCAGAAGCGAGTAGGCATTCGTGCAGCAGGAGTGAAGCATTATATGGAGAACAACGGAGTTGATACACATGGGAGTTTCATTAAAGTAGGGTTGTATAATAAATACGTGGATACTCTAATCATAACCCCCAAAGGAACTTCCCGCGTCGATGCGTTGAAGCGTTTGACATCCGCACTTAAAGCGTTGAGGCGTTTTTGACGCTGAACGTTGACGGGCATCTGAACGCTTCAACGATCCAGGTTCCAAAAATAGAGAAAGATTGGACCTGACGCGTTGAAGCATTCAGACGTCTGGCATCAAACGTGGCGATTTTGTGCGTGTTTGAAATGGTGGTTTACGGGACGCTTGCCATGTACGGATTTCGCGGCCCATCAACGCGATGCTTACTCTTATTGGTATTAAATCTTTGTTGGTATCTTTATAAATACTATATTTCAAATCAATAACAAATAGCGGTTGTGTGCATGAATGCTGTTCGCTTTTGTAGCGCTCTAAACATCTATTTCTAGAAATGAGAAAATCTAACACTGCGTCCTGATTGGCTCAGGCCTCAATGCCAATAACCAATGAGAACAGCGGGATGCCACCCATCCAGACCTGTCTGGTGCATCTTCACAAGTCCAGGTAAATCGTGAATCCCCGCACAGGGTTTACCTGGACATTTTTGGTGATTCGAGTGAGTTCTTGAGTCGTTGCCTCAATCTCGAACATTTCATCCCCCGAGGTTATTTTGAATTAGCATGTCGGTATCCCAAGCCGGCGGTTTTTGCTTTGACTCTCGATGTCGATTTCAGCCTAACATCAAAGTTATGCCAGCGATGTCACATCTCAAACCGTCCAGCTAGTGGATTTGCGTAATGAGCTAGCTGAACCCGTTCAATAATTGGTTTGATTTAGAGGATACCCCTTGATCTTTTTTATCCAGAACTACAGTGGGCAACTAACCAAGGCAATGTATAGGTACCCTAACAAATCGATCAATACACTGGCTACCGAGGATGACGTGGTGGGCCACATGCCTCTCACGCTTCACACCTCTTATACGACACGATTTGCGTTTTCTATTCTACTCGTCATACCGGAAGTGACATCATAACCCGTCCTCATGCGAACTTAACATTGATACGTCAAAGTTAAAATCAAAAAACGAAAAACGGACAAGTCGAGGCAATTTTCAGTATTTGATTTTCATTTTTGCGTGAAGCAAAACGAAAAAAGAAAATTGAAAATTGACTGTCAAATATCAATTTTCGTTTTTTGTTTTTGTAATCCCAGAATCAAAAATTGAAAATTGATTTTGAGATCACTAAAACAAAAAACGAAAATTGAAAATTGACGGTCAAATTTCAATTTTTGATTTTGAGATTACGGAAACAAAAAACGAAAATTGAAAATTGACGGTCAAATTTCAATTTTTGATTTTGAGAAACCAAAAACGAAAATTGAACTGTGCAAGGTTACACGGGCCCTTCTAGAATCAGCTATGAATCTAGCTTTGTATGGTGATTTATGCATTTTGGGAGTCCAGTATACTTGAGGTATATCGTTATGTTTGGTTGGAAGACAAATACCTCTTTCCCTGAGAATTTTTTTGTGATTGTTAAATAAATCTTCCAGAGTAAATGCAGTTTGAGAGTAAGTAGACGTATTTGATGACTATATGTTTACACTCAATTCTTCAACCAACACCTGGTAATAGTAATATTTACATATGAATATTATATTATTTGAAGCTTTGTCTGCTGGGACTATGACGAATGTATTCTGGTAAATCCTTCACTGCGACATTTATATAACGATTATCCACAGCGAGAAGATCGTCTATATAGTGTTTGGTGAATGAGAAGGAACGGGCTTTGAATGGATCGGTTTTTGAAAGCGCCTGCATATAGTCATATTCATATGAGAACAGATATAGATCAGCCAACAGGGGTGCACAATTAGTAACCATTGGAATACCTATATGCTGTCGATATATTGTGTTGCCAAATTTCACATAGATATTTTAATGAGAAATTCAAGCAACTATATAAACAAAGAAACATCCCATGAATGATATCTCTTGTATGTAGTAGAGCTAAAGAATGCTTTATGGCAACGACATTAATATATCTACGATCAGTTTTCTTGAACACAGATACTATTAAAGGAGAAGGAAACATGTGACTAATGTTTACAGAGAACGAAAATCTATCTCTCACGTATCCAAAAATATAAGCAAATATATTTTGCGATTTTTTACCGCCGATCTATTCATATCGAAACATCAAAAGCTGGAGCCTGTGGACAGATTCATAAGTGCCGCCATTACAAGGGCTCGCGTCTATTTTAACCAATCAGAAATGCCGAAAATATATTGTGCGCATCGCTGCGTGACGTCAGCAGGGTTCATACTTCCGCCCTGTACGTTAAAGTATGAGAAGCTCTCGGGACTGCATGCATGTTTATAATTTGATAGTGGTAGTGTGCCAATATTCCGCAAATACAAGGGCATCATGCCGCAGTGTGTAGCGTTTGGCTGTTCTAAAAGAACTGGGAATCCAAACCTTCCAAAGATCGTGACATGTCATCGGTTCCCAATGCCGAAACCAGATGGGTGCATAACGTCGGTCGGCACGATTTTACTCCAAACGCACCAGGAAAGAACTTTTGCACAGTGAGGCTGATGCAATAAATTGGAGTGAGTTTATTAGTCTTTCAACACTATTTCAGTCATATCACTACGTTCGGTTCCTATTCCTGTCAAATTGTAATCATTCCATTGTAAGAAAGGTTTGGTTTGTAATATATCTCCTTTTCCCGCTAGAGTGCGGCGAGGCCCGGGTAACGTCACACGCTAGACGACCCGAGCCAAAATGGCGGCACGCTTGAGAGACAACGATGCGCAGGTTGAACGCCGATTTATTCGAGTGGAAAAAATCGCAAAAAAATATTTGCTTACATTTTTGGATACGGGGGAGATAGATCTTTCATTCAGTGTATACATTAGTCACATGTTTTCTTCTCCTTTAATGAACTTAGACGGTCAATAAGGTCTTGATGAGGGATTGTAGTATAGAGTCGAGAAATCCCATGTGAATACATGTCTGTACGGTATGTGACCTTTAGCATCAAGTTCGTCCGTAAGACATTTGAGCTTTTCAATATCCACATACATTCAACGCCAAAGTTTTTAGAAATAGTGGCGCAATACCTTTCCCAAAATGCTTTTACCTCCTGAAAGGCCCTCGTCAACAGGGTTGAAAGAAGCTTGGTGGTGCAGCTTCCAGAACCAGCTATGAATCTAGCTTTGTATGGTGATTTATGCATTTTGGGAGTCCAGTATACTTTTGTTATATCGTTATGTTTGGTTGGGAGACTAATACCTCTTTCCCTGAGAAACGTTTTGTGATTGTTAAATAAATCTTCTAGAGTAAATGCAGTTTGAGAGTAAGTAGATGTATTTGATGACGATATGTTTACACTCAATTCTTCAACCAGCACCTGGTAATAGTAATATTTACCTATGAATATTGTATTATTTGGAGCTTTGTCTGCTGGGACTATGACGAATTTACTCTGGAGATTTGATAGAACTTCTTGCGAATTGGAGCTTCTCAGTACTTGTTTTGCTTGGGGAAGGGTACTTCTGTCAATATGGCGGATTGTTTCAACGAGGTCCAACCAATCAGCGAGTACTGTAGGTCCAACTTTTTCTCGCTTAGACCAGTCAATAACTTACTGTTCCAAAGCAGACATGACTGTCTTCTGGTCGGCCTTCAGATTTATTTTTCTCTGCTCTCTATATTTAGGTCCCTTCATCAGGAGTAATCTTAGGTCCTTATCACTCACCACATCAAGGTCACCAGTCACAACATGTTTGCATGGTGTATAGATCAAGTTCGACGATTCACAATCACAACTATAGCCCTCCGACGTGTATAAGCTCCAGTCAAACTCCTTGACAGCATTAGAGTAATTGAATATTTTGGTGGCTATAGATTTAGTATACTTATATGAAATGCAAGGAGGTTCTGTGAACTTGAAATAGTTTGATACAGTGTTGCGTACCTCTGGATCATTCAGGATTCGAGGTAAATTAATAATGTCCAGTCCTTTATCTAAGTAGTTGAGTTTCAAGAAACACCGATCTTGGGATGTTTCGATTATGTTCGCTGGACGATATAATCGAAAATACGCTATATCTTGACATACTTTAGTGATTTTGAGTGGTATATTTCCTGAATTACAAGCGTCTAGTCCGTCATTCATAATCCAGCCGTCCTACATTAGAGAATATCCGCGTCCATAATCCAAAGACCTATTCCATTTTCCATATAACAGTATTAGCACCAAATTCAAAAAGACAATCGTAGTATACATAAACATAGGCTTGTTTCCTGCAAGAGAGAAGCGGTCAACAGTTTTCAATGATGCCGGCAAGACATCATGATGTTCCAAAAATATCAAATCCGGACTAGACGCTTGTTATTCTTAATCCATAATATTCGTTATAGAGTCGTCATCTAAAAAAAAGATGTATCTCAGTCACGCTTTGATTGTGACTGTTCATATGAGTACCATGAGGATCTTGAAGTACATGGGTTCATACGGCCCCTAGCCCCGGGTTAAGCGGAATTAGACACAAGTTACGAAACGTAGCGCCATAGATCTTGCACAGATTGTTGTATATCTCTGGCTATATGATTTAAAGCGCTCGGAGGTAACGCATACAGAACTGTACGTAAGCTATGTACCCGTTCCTTCTCATTCACCAAACGCTATATAGACGATCTTCTCGCTGTGGATAATCGCTATATAAATGACGCAGTGAAGGATATATATCCACCTTCACTGGATTTGAAGGAAACTACAGATAGCCCTACAGGCACATCTTATTTAGATCTCTATCTCTATAAAAATGAAGCGGGCATTCTCTCTCGTCGACTTTATGACAAAAGAGATGATTACAATTTCGACATCGTAAACTATCCCTTTCTGGATAGTAATATTCCAGTGGGACCTGCATATGGCGTATACATATCTCGCTTAGTAGCATTTGCTAGATCCTGTGTTAAATGTGACGATTTTAATCAACGTCACAAAACATTGTTGAAGAAACTTATAAAACAGGGCTATTCCACCAAGCGCCTCCACTCAAAAGTTTCTCAAATTTGGCGATACATATCGCATGCTGATAGCAAAATACGAACGTAGCGTGCAAGATCTATGGCGCTACGTTTCGTAACTTGTGTCTAATTCCGCTTAACCCGGGGCTAGGGGCCGTATGAACCCATGTACTTCCAAGATCCTCATGGTACTCATATGAACAGTCACAATCAAAGCGTGACTGAGATACATCTTCTTTTTAGATGACGACTCTATAACGAATATTATGGATTAAGAATACTGATCAGCGATACGGATTTGATATTTCTGGAACATCATGATGTCTTGCCGGCATCATTGAAAACTGTTGACCGCTTCTCTCTTGCAGGAAAGAAGCCTATGTTTATGTATACTATGATTGTCTTTTTTTGAATTTGGTGCTAATACTGTTATATGGAAAATGGAATAGGTCTTTGGATTATGGACGCGGATATTCTCTAATGGACGACGGCTGGATTATGAATGACGGACTAGACGCTTGTAATGTGTACAAATGGGTGTGTTAATTAAACCCACTAAGTAATTTAAAGTGATACGATCGTGAATCGTCGCCCTATTAAACTTTCTCCAACCATGGCTGCGATGTCTCCGTTGATGGGGTTTAAATAGTTGGGTAAAATTGAATATATTTGAACGGCGGTTTGTAACATTGCCGAACCCACTGACATTATCATTTAAACCATACGGAAACACTGACCCAAGATTTAGCATCCAGAATAGTTCCCGCTCTCGGATTTTTCTCTCAAATCCAAAGGAGGAATCATTGGTAGATGGATAGACGACGTCTGAATGATGATGATCTGAATACTAAAGTTGTCCCAGCCATGGTCGGGTCCAGAAAATGCTTACCTATAAGCAATTGCTTTTTCCTAACGGATTTTCTGTGACCATTCACCCTAAGATGGAGTCTTTGGGTGGTTTTGCCAACATACTGTTGACCAAACTTCTTAGAGGAAACTAAATAAATACAGTTTGTAGTAGAACAACTAAGATCAACATACGAGTTTACAGAATATGAGTTACAAGTTAACGCGGAACTAAATGAAGCTGAACTATTAAAGAGTGGACACGTGAGACATCCACGGTGTCCACATATAGAAATCTTGAAATTATTACATGTAGAATTCGGTGCTAAACAATCATCAAGCACAATGTTACAAGGTTTGATGTCGTGACCTTGCTTTGCTGTCAGAAATATACCTGTCATTTGGATTGAAAAAGGTCTTAGTGCATTTCGAACTATTAGAGACTCGGCCGAAAAACCTGCACTAAGGTTCCTCGGATCTGTCTTACTATTATTTCTTTCTGTTGTATCCATTATGCGTGTTGGGTGTGCAGGGGCCTGGCCTCGAAGACAACTTCGGTACGGTTATCCCCTAGACTTTTCAATGGATTCACCCCTTAGTGCTGCTCCAATGCCTTCTCGCATACCCATATGAAAGGCACATCTTCTGGTGACACAGGCCTTTGTGGACAAACTTATCCAGAAGCATGCAGGTATAGAACTTCCGGTCAACTATCAGTCCCCCGGGTTCTATACATCGGTGTTCCTTGTGCCGATGAAGGATACACCGGAAATGCGCATGATTATAAATCTGCGTAAGCTGAAGAAGGACTTCCTGATGAAACCTCCTCACTTTCGAGTGGAGTTCTTCCGGTCTATCAAGACCACTCTGGTCCAAGGGGAATGGCTAACATCTCTGAATCTTCGGGATGCTTACCTGCATATTCCGATCCATCCGAAATACCGGAAGTACCTGAGATTTATGGTCGGCGCTCGCCGTTTCCAATTACAGGTTCTTCCATTCGGATTAGCCAGTTCGGCTTGGGTATTTACCAGGGTGTTTCAGCCAGTGGCGGCATACTTGCATACCATTTCTACCTAGACGATTCCATTATCAGGAATCTGTGCAGGTACGAACTCCGATACGATACAACATTTGTATGGCGCATCCTCGAACTACTGGGTTATCTTCCTCACGAGGAAAAATCGGAGTTCACGCCGTCACAACAGTGATGCTTCCTTGGTGTGGCCTACGATACCAATTTGGGACTTGCATGGCCACCGGAAGTTCACTGGCGCAAAATATGTCACGAGATACCTATATTCATCAGACATTCTTGCCGAACAGCCCTCCAGTTTGCATCAGTAATCGGCCTATTGACATCCACACAGGATGTCACTCCACGAGGCCGATTACAGTTACGGCCACTAGTGATCTACTTAAATCATCATTGGCCACACAGGCACAGGAATCCCAGAATTCCTGTCACAGAGGAAGTCGGACATCACCTATCGTGGTGGCTAGACCCCCTCAATGTGATGTCTGGAGTAACACTGCTTCCGTTTCAAACAACTCGTCAGTTGTTCGACGCCATTGTGGGAAACCCCCACAGACAGGTCAGTACATGCATTCCTATGATGTTCACGCATAATAAAAGGATTGATCTGTAATCTGTGTTGTTGTTGTTGCTCTCTATTTTGGACTAACCCATCAGAATAGTACGTATCACGGACTACACCCGACGTCTAGGCGCGCATGTGTGACATGGTCTATAAAACACGTCTCTCGGGATCACACCCCTTCATTTCTACGGTTGCAGAGCCATGACGGAGATCCAGCCCTGTGCGACTCGCATTTTACAGCATGCCACCGCGGTGAATTCATTCACGGGTTACCGAGCAGTGGTCCGGTCCATGTTTGCAGATGGCGACGACAACGAGGGGCGACGCCAGATCCTGAACGAGTTCACAGAAGCGGTCCTCCACAGAGTACACTCGATGGAGAGGCGTGCCATCACTCACCACTACTGGACTATGACAGCCATCCTTGATGCTCGCGCTATGGACCAGGAGCGCTCACGCCGCAACCAGCGCCGGCTGGTTGGCCTCACACTAGTCTGTGCCCTATTGACCCTGGCGCTGTGGTATTGACAGTGGGGACTATAAATACGAGGGTCAGACAGAGTGTGTGTCATTCACCTTTCGACATTGGACCAAGCATGTCACCCGTCCTACGAGCCATCCTGCCCCTTACACCCCGGGTGGGGTTACACGTCTATGAAGATAAAGTCACCCTGGTGGAAGACCGTGGAGTTTGCTGGTCGCCCGGTGAGACCGTATCGAATACGGTGACGCTACACCGTGACGGCTGGACCAAATTTAAACGGGTGTTGAGCGGCGAGCTCAGTGGACACGTCATCCACATAGACAATGCCATCTACGTATACCGTGGACCTTTCTTCCCACGTCTGGGCCGCTACCAAGATGCTACGCGAGGCTTCACCCTAGACCCCGATCTGTGGACAGCCTTCGAGAAAGTGGTGCCTATTGTGGACCAGCTGTTTACACCGGACGAGCGGTCATCAGACGAGTTGGAGTGAGCTCGTGCCCTGAGAGAATCGGCGGCAGAACCCAATGAACAACTACATGAACCCGACGACGATGCCATTGATTACCCGGCTACACTCAACCAGCCCAGTGATATGACCACCTGATCCTTTTGATCTCACGGGGTTGTCCCTATAAATACGAGAAACAGTCAAATCTGGTACCATTCACGTACTGACCATGGCGGAGCATATGATACTGGCGTATCTCAGCTTGACCCCCGAGGTTTTCCTGCACGTGTATGCGGATAAGGTCGATATCATGGAGGAGGTGGTGGGAGACACGGACCCTACACAGCCGTGCCCGGCTCACATTCGTCTGTCCCGGGAGGGCTGGACCAAATTCAAACGGGTGTTGTCTGGTGAACTGGACGGCGACCTCATCCACTTGTGTCACGATGTGTACATCCGACGCGGCCCTTTCTTTGCTCAATTGGCTCGGCTAGATGCTACAGTGCATTTTACCCTTCACCCTGATCTATGGTCTGCATTGGAAGATGCCGTGGTAGATGTGGATGAAGTGCTTATCAAGCGGTCATCAGACGAGTTGGACTGGTCATTTACCATGGACACTGTGAAAGCCAATGAAGAAAATCAGAAAGAAACTCCGGCCCAAGATATACCCGTTATAAATAAACGATAGAGCCAGGGCGCATCATCATTGTGTCACCATGAAGCGCTGGGAGAAGGTGTTGGATAACTTATACTACAGTCCCGACAGTCCGGCGGCCTATAGTGCATTGTCGGCTCTCTATCGAGCGGCCAAACCCCAGGGGATACAACGTGCCCAAGTCCGAGATTGGTTAAGAAGACAAGACACCTATACCTTACATCGATCTGTCCGTCGCCATTTTCTACGGAACCGGGTCATCGTGGGAGGAATAGATGTCCAGTGGCAAGCGGATTTGGTGGATATGAGCGCCTTTGCCAAACACAACGATGAGAATCGGTATATCTTGACGTGCATCGATATCCTATCCAAGTATGCGTGGGTGGTACCCATCCGGACGAAAACGGGGGCGAATCTGATAGAGGCGTTCAAAGACATCTTTAAGACCGGGCGCAAACCTTTATATTTGCAAACCGACGAAGGCACGGAATTCCTCAACAGACCGTTCCAAGCCTTTCTTGGAGAGGGTGTTTTTCTTCCATACGTACAACGAGACCAAGGCTTCCGTGGTGGAAAGGTTCAACAGGACATTCAAAGGCCGCATGTATAAATATTTCACCTATAAGAATACAAGGCGGTACATCGATGTTCTCCCGAAACTGGTGAGGGTTACAATCGAGCCTATCATCGGAGTATAGAGAGAGCCCCCATTACCGTGACCCAACGCAATGAAGCCCAAGTCCGGCGTGTCTTGTACCCCAGGCCATCGCAGCGAACGACGAAGGCGGTGTACAAGGTCGGGGACCCTGTACGGATCAGTAAAGTCAAGGGCAAGTTCGAGAAAAGTTACTTGCCCAACTGGAGCGATGAGCACTTCCTGATTAAACGGCGCCTACCCCGACAGCGGCGAGTCTATGAACTGGAAGATCTCCAAGGGGAAACGTTGCTGGGGACGTTTTACGACACGGAATTACAGCCTGTTGTAAAAACACAGCAAGACTACTACACGGTGGAGCAGATTTTGAAAACGGAACGTCGACGTGGCAAACTGTTTCATTTCGTGAAATGGCAAGGTTGGCCCAGTTCCTTCAATTCCTGGGTCGCGGCCAACCAGGTGAAACGACTATAAAACCAGACACCACTGCCGTCCTCCTTCATTCCACGTCCGACCACAGTGCTATGGACCAACAGCAGCTGCCTCTGAAGACAGCGTCTCGCAAAACGCGCAAAGCACAAGTGGGCTTTGGGGTGCTATTGCTAACCCTGCTGAGTGTGTTGTACGGAGGTGTGTTTAACGACGTAGCCTATGTCAGCACGTTACTTAACCAACTGAGAACACCAGCCATCAGTGAAACCGGTCTACAGAGAGCACTAGTCGTATCGAGCCCAGTCATCACCACCACCCCCCCTGTACAAGCCACAACGAGCTCCACACCATGCTCTACACCTACACCAAGTACGCCCACTACGTCTGAACACCCACCGGATTTCATCCCTCACAGTGAACCGACAACGACGACCCACGTTGTACCCACCCCCAGCATTATCCCTGACAGTGAACAGACAACGACGACCGACGTTGTAGCCACCACCACTCCAGTTCACTCGTACGAAATTTACAAGAGTGGGTTACCACGACAACGGATACACCTCGAACCATGGACCCTGAGTGGCAGCATCCCTTCACTTGCGTCATCGCAGGACCGACGGGTTCCGGCAAAACGCACTTCGTCAGGAAGCTCCTTCAACACGCCGACAGCATGATCACCCCACCTATTGCCCGAGTCGTGTGGTGTTACGGAGAATGGCAGGCAGCGTATGCAGCAATGCCCCACATCACGTTCGTGGAAGGCCTACCCAACCTGGCCGATTTGGAACCTGACACCTTGGTGGTTCTGGATGATCTCATGGCGGAGACGGATGCGCGGGTCACCCAACTTTTACCAAAGGCAGCCACCATCGACGGCTCAGCATCATCTACTTTGTGCAGAATCTGTTCAGTAAAAACAAAGAACATCGGAACATCAGCTTAAATGCCCACTACCTGGTGGTCTTCAAAAACCCGAGAGATAGATATCACTCAACTGCTGCACCTGGCGAGACAGATGTATCCCGGCCGCACACCGTTTGCGTTGGAAGCCTTCAAAGATGCCGCAACCCCTCAGCACGGGTATATGCTCTTCGACCTCAAGCAAGCCACCCCCGACCACCTTCGACTACGGACCGGCATCTTTCCCGGAGAGACCCACCACGTGTACTTGCAAAATAATGTAAACACACCCACAGTGGCGCCCCCAGCTGGGATGTGTGTGTGTTTGATGATGGGGATAACAAAAAGAATGAATACCACAGCAGGGTTGATTTTTTGTCTCTGAAGTAGATAAAAAGAGCAGAGTTGTGGGTTCTAGCATTAGTTGTACATGATGTCTGCGCGAGTACGGAAGCACGCTCCCACGCTCCGTGTATTGAAGACGGGCCCACCCGAGTTGGTCCGAACCATTGTACGCGGTGCGGACCCTGACCTTGTACGCTGTCTGTGCGAGATCGGGTACAATCTGTTAAAAGGCAACGTACCACTGACTCCGGCTCAGAAGACCAAGTTGGTCAAGCATAAGACAGGTCTCCGAACCCTAGTCCATAAGCGGGTCCCACAAACACAAAAGAAACAGGTGTTACAGAAAGGCGGCTTTCTCGGGGCCATCTTAGCACCGTTGGCCGCTTCCGTGTTGGGTCCAGTATTGGGTGGACTCTTCGGCCGACAATGAACCACACGGAAAAAAAATGGTCCTCGTCGAACCTCGGTTGCTTCAAAACCTCCAATCACCCTACCCTGTGCCACCTACGGTGAAGACCATAAACACCCTCGATGGAGAGATGCAACAGATCTTACAGAGACCGGGGTTAAGCGACAGTGAGAAAGTACAACGGTACAATGAGACGCTTCAACGGTACATGACGTTCATGGACCAATATAAAACCCTCTCTACCCCACCACCACCACCACCACCACGTGGCACACCGCCGACCTCAGCACCGCTCCAACAGCCGCCATTACCAGGGGTAGCCCCCACAGCCCCACAGTGGGTGGAAGACGAAGTGTTGAAGAGTGTACCTGCATCGTTCAAGAAACAAGCTGGCCTGGTATTACAACGGATGAAACAGAACTTTAAACATTACAAGCGTCTGGTCCGTCATTCATAATTCAGCCATCGTCCATTAGAGAATATCCATGTCCATAATCCAAAGACCTATTCCATATTCCATATAACAGTATTAGCACCAAATTCAAAAAGACAATCATAGTATACAAAAACATAGGCTTGTTTCCTGCAAGAGAGAAGCGGTCAACAGTTTTCAATGATGCCAAGACATCATGATGTTCCAAAAATATCAAATCCGTATCGCTGATCAGTATTCTTAATCCATAATATTCGTTGTAAAGTCGTCATCTAAAGACTGATGTATCTCAGTCACGCTTTGATTGTGCCTGTTCATG
>JAVTVY010044022.1:0-21785 GCA_036873755.1 Hanleya hanleyi | reverse complement strand
AAATATTTTGAAACCACTATACCGGTACTCACTACACTCCGCTGATCAAATCCATAGCTCAGAGTAATCATTTGTGTTCAGAACAAGGAAATTGTTGTTTGCGTAGCCTGTCCCAATTTTACGAAGCATACGTTTATTGAGCAGGCGTACTAAATAATTTAGGCCTTCGATGATTTAATCCCCTACCCAGGCATCTTACACCTTCACTCAGAGAAAAGTGCATATAAAATTGTATTGAGGTTCTTCTGAAAATTGACATCTTCACAAGTCAAGGTAAATCCTAAAGCCTCGCAGAAGGTTTACCTGGAAATTTTTGGCTATTCGAGTGAGTTCTTGAGTCGATGCCTCTATTATGAAACAAGTACATTTCATCTCCCGCGCCTCTTTCGAATCAGCATGTCGGTATCCCAAGTCAGCTGTTTTTGCTTTGACTTCCGATGTCGATTTTAGCTTAACATCAAAGCAGTTCGGCTCGCGATGAAATTCAAACCTGTCACATCTCATACCTCGCAGCGGATTGGCCTAGTCAACCAGCTTAGCGCGTTCACTGACTGGGTTGATGGAGGGGAAACCCCTTGATCAATTTATATGCGGAGCTCGTATGGGTAACTAACCAAGCCAGTGTATCGATCCTAACAGATCGATCGATTCACTGGCTCGCGAGGATGGAAAACTGAATGCTACACTAATATCATCATGCCCTGGGAATCCCTTATCCATTATGTCAGTTTACCGTGTCTGTAAGGTCATCTGCTCCATTGGTCCTTGTCATGATGCTTCCTGAAATTTATCTTTTGGGAGGAACTGCTTCATCTTAAAATGCAATCACACAAGGGTGTACGTGTTGTAGATCATGAAGACGTGAATTCATATATTTCGATGGTTTCCGACAGGATCCGTGTCAATATTACCTCGTTGGTGTCGTATACAGTCGCTAGCGATTGTTTTAAACTTGAAAACTTTACAATTGCAGGAGACTTCATCTCTTACCCGTTTCAAATCCGTTCCGTTACACTTATGAATACAACAATTGGATGTACTTCCTAGCTGGTCACGTGGCTGAGATCATATCAAGAGAGGATAAATCATGGGAAGACCTCATGCAGGAACATTTATTCCAGCCTCTATCGATGGATTCCACAACGTTCGGTCGTGAGCTAAGCATACAGCCAGAAGGTAGAATTGCGATGCCGTATGAACTATTCGATGGCGATTATCATCAATTGCCCTTAAGCTCATTCAGGTATTACTGGTACTATTGCTACTCTTCATTGATACGAGCTACGATATGGAGTTTTTAAAAGAAATGTTTATATTCGTTTCACATAAAAAAAAAAGACACTTCACACGTTACAATTATTGCTTTATACTTGTTTTTCCTATTTCGATTTAACTAATATCCAGAGAATCAACACACAAATGTTGCGACTAATTAAATAGTAATAATATACACACACATAATACAGATGTAAATATCTATCACCCAACCGTACACCCACAGTCACACCAGAAACAATTTACATCGTTTCGGAAAAATGTACAATTTGTAGGTGACTTATTTCGCAATTTGTCGATGCAGGATGCACCCCGCTGAACCCGCAGGGGGTGTTTGCTCAACAAATAACGACATGACGAAATGGTTGCAGTTTCTTTTGCAAACTGAAAGTGCTCCACCATTGGATGACATCGTTAACTCCACAGCGTTGAGGGCAACAATGGAACCATATCAGCTTATGTACTTCCCAGCGACGAGCTTTTACCAGCCCATGTTACCTGTTAGTAGTGTCCAGTTCGGTTACGGATTAGGTTGGATGTCAACTGCTTATCGTGGTAGGCATCGAGATTTGACTTATTTCAATCATTAATAACATACATAACATTCTGTATAATTTATCACATATACATTGGCGGGATTAAAATCCCGTGGGACTTGTTTTATCTCTGGTGTCGAAATTATATCGTTTTAACACGGTGGGTGAATACAAAAGAAAATATTGCTTGATTTCATTTATTTAGATAGAAATGAAACTTGCCTATTCTGATGAATATATACGAGCATCTACCAACTTTATTATGTTGGTAAACGCCTCCAGCAAGATATATTAAGAGACTATATTAACTTAAAGTCTACCTCTATTCGCGCATTTTAGCAGGCCGGCCAAGGACCTCAAAAACGCTTTTAGAAACTTTGGATGGCATTTTTTTGTTACAAATGGGTACACATGCTAAATTAGTTCTTTGAGTGGTAGAGATCAAGGTGGGAGGGGATACCACCCTGATTTTGGTCAATTACGGTCATTTTGGGGTCACTCTTGGGGTCAAATAAGGTCAAAAATGGATAAAAATCGGTTATAGATTAACATCCACCGTATTGTTTGTTACCGGTACCAATGAGTATCCAAGCTGAATTAGTTGTAAGTAGAGTGTAAGGTAGTCATAGATAACACGTTTATTATAAGAATTAATGTCATTTTATAGGGTCACTTCTGGGTCAAATGAGGTCAAAAATTTGTGAAAATCGGTTATATGCACAGTACTAATTGTTACGATTGGGTGAATAAGTTGAATGTAGTGTAGGGTTGGATGTAGTAATCGATAACACGTTGATTATTAGAATTAAGGTCATTTTAGGGTTACTTTGGGGTCAGATGAGGTCAAAAATTGGTAAAAATCGGTTATAAATTAATATTCACAGTACCAATTGTTACGAATGAGTATCCAAACTGAATTAGTAGTATGTAGTGTAAGGTTTAAATTAGTTATAGGTGACACGTTAATTATTCAATTAAGATCATTTTAGGGTACCTTTTTGGTAAATGAGGTCAAAAATTGGTACAAATCCGTTATAAATTAATATATGTATTCTCAGCTAAAGATTATGCCAACAGAATAAAAATGGGCATAATGTAATAAGCTATGGCGTTATTCTGCTCAATTTAAACAAGTTTGTATCTAGAATAAAAATATTCTAACAGTAACATGAAATAGGAAGAATTTCCGGATGACTCCTTATGGTCGCCATTTTGAATTTAACTATCATTTTTAATCTGACGACTAAGCAAATAGATTCAAAATGGCCAAAAGGTATCCGGCTATGATGTGAAGCCCTTTGGTTTTGATAAATTAGCACAATCAACTGATAATAATACCTTGATATACACGAGTAACTTGGAAAAGCAAGAGATTCAGATAACCCCACACAGCTGCCATATTGAATTTGAACATCGTATTTGGATCTTGGGGACATGCAAATAGATTCAAAATGGGCGTAAGTTGTTAGGGTATGCTAAGTGATGCCGCTGTTTTGAGAAATTTGCACAATGAGCGAAATATATTGCCTTGAAGTAAACGAGCAACATGAAAAAATATGATTTTCAGATAACCCCATATGGCCACCATTTTGAATTTGATCATCAAATCTTGATCTTAGGGATACGTAAGTGGATTCAAAAAGAGCATAGATTGTTGGGCTATGCTTGGGGATCCCACAGTTTTGATAAATTTGCATAATGGGCTAAGAATATTGCCTTGAACTAGACCAGCAACGGCCAAAACTGTGATTTTTAGAAGGCCCCATATGGCCGCCATTTTGAATTTGACCTTAGAGATATGTAAATAGATTCAAACTGGACATAGGATGTTAGGCTATGCATAGAGATCCCTCAGTTTTGACCATTTTGCTCAGTGAGGTAAGAATAATGCCTTGAACTACACGAGTAACAGGAAAAAGTGTGATTTTCAAATGGCTCCATATGGCCGCCTTTTTTAATTTGACCATCAAATCCTGATCTTTGGGATATGTAAAAAGATTCAAATGGGAATAGAATGTTGGGCTATGCTTAGAGATCCCTCGGTTTTGCTAAATTTGCATAATGAGCTAAGAATAATGCCTTCAACTACACGAGCAACAACCAAAGTGTAATTTTCATATGACCCCTTATGGCTGCTATTTTGAATTTGGCCATTAAATCTTGACTTTTGGCATATGAAAATAGATGCAAAATGGACATAAGATGTTAGGCTATGCAAAGTGATCCCTCGGTTTTGATAAATTTGCTCAATGAGGTAGAATAATGCCTTGAACTACACGAGCAACAGGAAAAAGTGTGATTTTCGAATGACCCCATATGGCCGCCATTTGGAATTTGACCATCAAATCTTGATTTTTGGGATATGTAAAAAGATTCAAAATGGGAATAGAATGTTGGGTTATGCTTAGAGAGCCCTCGGTTTTGAAAAAAATTTCATAATGAGCTAAGAATAATGCCTTGAATTATACGGGCAACGGCTAAAAGTGTGATTTTCTGATGACCCCATATGGCCGCCATTTTGAATTTGGCCATCAAATCTTGATTTTTGACATGTAAATAGAGGCAAAATGGGAATCTTTGCATAGAGATCCCTCGGGTTTGAACAATTTGTGCAGTGAGGTAAGAATAATGCCTTGAACTACACAAGCAACATGAAAAATGTGATTTTCAGATTACAACATCTGAGTAGTAGTTAAATAGAGAGTACTGGCCCAATGTTATATGTAATAATTCCGCTCCCCACTTTTTTGTTACTTAATATGTATTGCTCCCTATTTTTTTACATAATATGTTTTCTTACTTATAAGTATTGCTCCCCGTTTTCATATGTGGTATCACCTCAGTTCTATTTTTAGATCATGACATCATTGGGAAAACCCTTAGGGTCGGAAGGGTGACCTTTTGACCTGGATGTGACCTTTGACCCGCGCACACAATCGCGGATAATCCGCGCGCGCGTCCGGATAACACGCGCGCGCTGCGTGCCGGCCCGGTGGTACATAGTATCCTCTGTTACCTCTGCTCATTGTTTTGTTATTTAATACTCCTTGTGTTCATATGTCAGTTCTGTTTATAGAGCAACATCTCAGTTCTATTTTTAGATCATGACATCATTGGGAAAACCCCTGTTCTATTGTTTTTGCCTGCTCCTTTGTCTTTAGTTCTCGACAGGTACACACGCGTCTATGCAGCACCTGACCGCCCGCAACCATTTGCTCTCTACATGATCATCAAGTCGCCCAATTACCCATATGTGAACCTAATGAACCATTTGATGCAAACGCCCTTGCATCTGGCCGTCATCACAAACCAGTCCGATGTCGTACGACATCTGATGGTGACTGGGGCGAAAATACTGTGATTTTTTTATATTGATTGTCTCATTAAGACCTCATTTTGACATCATAATTACACGAAACATGAATAAATGTAATACAGCCATCCAGTAAATCAACCGACAACGATGATAAACATACCTTTTAGGGACTAAAGAGATGTTCCGAAAGAGAACTTCCAACTATGCACAATTATTCTATATTTCCAAAATGGCCCTCGATATTTAGTCACTCAGTCACTTGCAAACGGTTACATGGGTCGGTCCCCTTATACAGACTTTATAGTAAACATGATACAGACTGAATTTAACGAGAGGGGGGAAAATGGGTGAGTAGTATAGAAAGAAAGCAATATCATGTACGCATGAATGGATTATACTCGCTCTAAATGAGCTATTATTGATCCGTACGGGGGTATACTATAGTACTACAATTCAGACAGAATGAGTGGTAGAGAAAGTGAAAAGCGGAAACACTGTGACCTTTGTGGAGAGATCATTAGTTATGGGATGGAACCTGTCCGATAAACAACAGGAATTATAGTATATGTGGGCAGATAAAATTTAGCTATTGATGACAATGTAAAGTATGACTCATGGCTCTTTGTTTATTGTTTATTGTTCTGTGTAGACGCATCTGTACTTATCGAACCAGGCAGTTATAGCTGATAAATTTAGTTCAGGGGAAAATTTCGTGTATCAAGGTGAGTTCGGCCGATGACCCAGTTAATTAATGATTCAATCAATCACTGAATGCAATAATCCGCATAATGAGGGAATCATTCATTTATTCATTAATCCGCGTAATGAGGGATTCATTCAATCTGCCACAAACTCACTGATGCAATCATTTACGTAATCCTACAATCACTGATGCAATCATTTACACAATCCTACAATCACTGATGCAATCATTTACACAATCATACAATCACTGATGCAATCACAAAATCATTGAATCAATCATTTACACAATCACAAAATCACTGAGGCAATAATTTACAAAATCATACAATCATTGATACAATCACTAAATCACTGATGCAATCACATAATCACTAACAATCACTACATACACTTACACAATCATACAATCACTGATGCAATCACAAAATCACTGATGCAATCATTTACACAATCATACAATCACTGATGCAATCACAAAATCACTGATGCAATCATTTAAATAATCACTAAATCACTGATGCAATCATTTACACAATCATACAATCACTGATGCAATCATTTACATAATCACTAACAATCACTACATATACTTACACATTCACAGACTGATTCATGGGAGTCCATCGTTCTGCTTAGACGCGTCTGTACGTGTCGAGAATTAAAGAGAAAGAGACAGGAGTATTAACAATAGTATGACTCACCATGGGGGCACGTTTGTCGAGAACTAACGACAAAGGAGCAGGCAATAACAAAAGAATACGGGTTTTTGCAATACTGTGGGCAGATAAAATTTTAGCTATGAAGACAATCGATAGCGTGACTCATCGCTCTTCGTCTATGAGGAGACCATTGTTCTGCCTAGACAAGTCTGTTCTTGTTGAGAACTAAAGACAAAGGAGCAGGCAATAACAATAGTATGACTCACCACTCTTTGTTTATGGGGAGTCTATTGTGCTGCATAGACGCGTGTGTACCTGTCGAGAACTAAAGACAAAGGAGCAGGCAAAAACAATAGAACAGGGGTTTTCCCAATGATGTCATGATCTAAAAATAGAACTGAGATGTTGCTCTATAAACAGAACTGACATATGAACACAAGGAGTATTAAATAACAAAACAATGAGCAGAGGTAACAGAGGATACTATGTATCACCGGGCCGCCACGCAGCGCGCGCGTGTTATCCGGACGCGCGCGCGGATTATCCGCGATTGTGTGCGCGGGTCAAAGGTCACATCCAGGTCAAAAGGTCACCCTTCCGACCCTAAGGGTTTCCCCAATGATGTCATGATCTAAAAATAGAACTGAGGTGATACCACATATGAAAACGGGGAGCAATACTTATAAGTAAGAAAACATATTATGTAAAAAAGTAGGGAGCAATACATATTAAGTAACAAAAAAGTGGGGAGCGGAATTATTACATATAACATTGGGCCAGTACTCTCTATTTAACTACTACTCATCTGTCCGCCATTTTGATTTAAATCATCATATTTTAAGCTGAGAATTAAGCAAACAGATTCGAAATAGGCGAAAGATGCTTTGATGGGAGATTACTTTGTGTTAACCAATTTGCACAATGGGCTAAGAATAATGCCTATTATATGAATAACCTGAAAAAGGGCGATTTATGGATGAATCTACATGAGCGCCATTTTGAATTAACGCATTCACTACAATTACAGAAATAGGCTTATAATTAGCCAAATATAATATTTCAAAACTACGGAAAGTCTTTGCTCTCGATTTTTAATCATTCTGTTGATACCGGGAATGTCCAAAACGGCACTAAATTTCCGATCCCTCTAATCAACCAGGCCAGAAAGCGTTAACTCAAACTACTTCAAACTCGAGAAAGAAAACTTCGGACCAACAATTATCTTCATCGGGAAGGTCCAACTATGAGAAAATGGATGCTGCCAAATTCACAAACAAAAAATACTGAATTACCCTACACTAATATATTAAAATTCACCCCGTAGAACTACTTCAGATCTGATACCCATTTCTTTTACAAGGAATTTCACATAAAAATGAGTTAAATTGTTTTAAGGCCCATCTTTTGGCTATCTTGGGATGTTATTTGACCTCGAAATGACCTGATAATGACCTAAAATTGTCAAAGTTGTCTTAGTATCCACCCTACCTTGAGCCATACTGCATACAAAAGTAAATAACAAAAAACACAAAATATATGAAATAAAACAGAATTACCAATTTTGACATTATTTAACCCCCAAAGTGACCCCGAAATGATCTTTAATGTCCAAAATCCGGGTGGTATCCCCTCCCACTTTGAACCCTAACACACAAAGAACTAATTCACCATTTGTAACAAACAATGTCATCAAAAGTTACATTTCGTGTCCTTGTCCGGCCTACTATTGAGGAATCTTGTACAATTCAACAATATAGTCTGTAGCAATGCGTCGCCCTAAATTTGCTCAAACGGGTATATGCTGTATATCAGTATACAGAAGAGAGATGATCACAATTTCGACATAGCAAACTATCCCTTTCTGGATAGGAATATTCCAGAGGGACCTGCCTGTGGCGTATACATATCTTGCTGGTAGAATTTGCTAGATCCTATGTAAAATGTGACGATTTTAATCAATACCACAAAACATTATTGCAGAAACTTCAAGCAGGGCGTTATCACTAAGGGCCTTTACTCGATGTTTCACGAATTTGGTGATACATATCTCATGCTGATAGCAAAACATGAGCGTAACGTGCAAGATCTATGACATTACGCTTCGTAACTTGTGTCTATTTCGGCTTAACCCGGGGCTGAGGCCAAATGAAATCCTGTACTTCAAGATCCTCCTGGTGTTCATATGAACCGACAAATCAAAGCGTGACTAGGATACGTCATTCTCAAGATAACGGCTTTACAAAGAAAGTCATACAGATTCAGTATACTGGTCAGTGGTAAAGTTGACATTTTTGGATGATCATGAATTCTTGACGGCATCATTGAAAACTGTTGACCACTTCTCCCTTTCCGAAATCTAGCCTATGTTTATGTATGCTCTGATTGTTTCCTTTGAATTTGGTGTTAATGCTGTTATATGAATTAGATCTTTGGATTATGAACGCGAAAATTCTTTTTAATGGACGAAGACTGAATATTTAATGGTGGACCAAACGCTTGTATTGAATATATATTTTTTGATTGTATTGTAGGTAAATATTCGTAGCCGCATTTCGACACTCAGTATATCACTATAATATATCTTCAACCCTCAAGATTACCAGGAATGTCTTACGAGAGCCACGTACGCATAAACTAGATCAGTAATGATATCGGTTAAAATTTGAATTGGTTGATGCTTTTGTAGGTCGTCGCCAGGTTGAACATGGAGGATGGATAAGCGCTCACCGGTCTAAACTCTACATATATCCAGAACTGAAATCGGGAATGTTTGTCATCAATAATGGAGAGGCAGCAGGAGTTACGGACCCAAATGACCTTATTCATTTTTACGTATCCGATCTCTTGTTGGGAGAAGAACCCTGGTTGAACAGTTCAACCGCCTGTATATTCCCCGCGCCCTGGGTGACAGTTCCCCAGATAAATTCGACGAATAGGCCTATACAGCCTGCATTTGATTCACAACGGCCCCTTGAGAAATACACTGGAATCTATGGAAGTCAATTCTATGGGGATATGCACGTTTCTGTTTGTTAACGGGGTCCTTCAGACAAAACTTGGACAAACTTTGGAGGGATTCCTTCTTCCCATGAAACAAAAAGACACCTTCTATTGGAACGCATCCAAAGTTGTCTGGATTGGTAGCTGGGCGAGTCCGGGAGATAACTTCCACTTCTATTCTTCAAACGGAGGAGAAGAACTGAATGCCCTGAATGTAACACTATTTGGACAGTTTATGCAGTTTGATAAGAATATCCGGTTCAATGAAACTTCATCGGGAACTGTGTTGTATCAAAATTACTGTATGTATATTTTCGTGTTAACTGTATTGGATTATGTGATACATTAGCAGGTATATACATCTCATCTAAACATAGCGTAAACTGAAACTCACACATGTTAATTTTAACCACGTCATATTTTATTGGGTTACATCGGCTATAGCTGGAAGTTATGTACCTGGGTATAGTTTACATGTGTGTGGGCACTACGCATGGTCAGCAGTTTATATGTACCTGGGTATAGTTTACATGTGTGTGGGCACTACGCATGGACAGTACATGGTATATATGTACCTGGGTATAGTTTACATGTGTGTGGGCACTACGCATGGACTACATGGTCAGCAGTTTATATGTACCTGGGTATAGTTTACATGTGTGTGGGCACTACGCATGAACAGTATGAAGTACATGGTCAGCAGTTTATATGTACCTGGGTATAGTTTACATGTGTGTGGGCACTACGCATGGACAGTATGAAAGTACATGGTCAGCAGTTTATATGTACCTGGGTATAGTTTACATGTATGTGGGCACTACGCATGGACAGTATGACAGTACATGGTCAGCAGTTTATATGTACCTGGGTATAGTTTACATGTGTGTGAGCACTACGAATGGACAGTATGAAAGTACATGGTCAGCAGTTTATATGTACCTGGGTATAGTTTACATGTATGTGGGCACTACGCATGGACAGTATGACAGTACATGGTCAGCAGTTTATATGTACCTGGGTATAGTTTACATGTGTGTGAGCACTACGAATGGACAGTATGAAAGTACATGGTCAGCAGTTTATATGTACCTGGGTATAGTTTACATGTGTGTGAGCACTACGCATGGACAGTATGACAGTACATGGTCAGCAGTTTATATGTACCTGGGTATAGTTTACATGTGTGTGAGCACTACGCATGGACAGTATGAAAGTACATGGTCAGCAGTTTATATGTACCTGGGTATAGTTTACATGTGTGTGAGCACTACGCATGGACAGTATGAAAGTACATGGTCAGCAGTTTATATGTACCTGGGTATAGTTTACATGTGTGTGGGCACTACGCATGGACAGTATGACAGTACATGGTCAGCAGTTTATATGTACCTGGGTATAGTTTACATGTGTGTGGGCACTACGCATGGACAGTATGAAAGTACATGGTCAGCAGTTTATATGTACCTGGGTATAGTTTACATGTGTGTGGCACTACGCATGGACAGTATGAAAATACATGGTCAGCAGTTTATATGTACCTGGGTATAGTTTACATGTGTGTGGGCACTACGCATGGACAGTATGAAAATACATGGTCAGCAGTTTATATGTACCTGGGTATAGTTTACATGTGTGTGGGCACTACGCATGGACAGTATGAAAGTACATGGTCAGCAGTTTACATGTACAGGGTGGTTTACATGTTTCCTTGATATGCTGAGCATACGCCTTTTTATGGGATATCCGGAAGTAACTTTCCCAATCTTCGATTTGGAGATTTTTGCCCACAGCTCAGGGTTTTGCGAGCTCCACAAGAATATCATATCATTGCTCATTGAATTGAACTCCCAGACATATTGTAAAATATAGCTTTCTTACCGTAGTTATTTTTGGCTATTTCAAAAGAATAACTTCTTCCTCTTTAATTTGGTTTAATTCCTAATTTTATATCCATTTATCTTTGGTGTATATATGCTGTGTGCATCGCAGTATGCGCGCTATATTATAGGCTGACATATTCACATAATGGAATTGGTTTTGGTTCTGAATGCTGCTTGTTTAATACAAACATCCTATCGAGATACCTGTGGGGTCAGGCTTTGTGAGGTACCTGTGGGGTCAGGCTTTGTGAGATACCTGTGGGGTCAGGCTTTATGAGTCTCCTTCCCTGAGAAATTGTATTTATATATATCTCCAGTAGAAGTCAGATATCAACCAAAACTGGAAAAATTACTTAAAAATCTATACAGACGGATCGAAAAACACAAGGAATAACACAGGATCAGCTTTTGTTATACCCGAGCTCAACATACAAAATGGTTTCAAACTTCCAGATAATATGTCTGTGTACACTAGCGAACTGATTGCTATAATAAAGGCTCTCGAATGGATCATCGAGCACAAACCAATCCGTGCGGTGATACTCAGTGACTCCCTTAGTGGACTCACATCCATCCAAAATTCTATATCTGACAGTAGACCTGATCTCATACACAAAATAGAATGCATATGTACACAAATACACAACGAGGGTATAGACGCCATTTTAGCATGGGTACCCGCGCATGTCAACATCAGAGGTAACGAAGCAGCCGACAAAACTGCCAAAGACAGTCTTGCTAAAACTACACACGATGTGCCAATAGGATTAGGATATAAAGAACTCAACACTATCATTAGACGCAAAATAGATAGCAAGTGGCAAAAGGAATGGAACGAAGAAGAACGTGGACGGTGGTTACATAAGATCCTTGATGGAGAGAAAAGACAAGCCCAGGGATTCCAGTTAGACAATAAACGTGATGACCGCATAATCACCAGATTAAGACTAGGCAAAACCGGACTTAAATCACATCTGTCCATGCTTCTGAAAAACACCTCACCACTCTGTACCGCATGCAACAATGTAGAAGAAACAATAGAACACGTGCTACTTGAATGCCCAATCCACAGCCAACAACGTGTGGCACTTAGAAACGAATTAAAAAAATTCAACACTCCCTTAACATTACCAGCGTTATTAAACCCTAAGCCCACCATTAGAAATCAGGTATTCAAGTCCTTAATAAATTTTATCAAAACTGCTGGTTATTACTCCAGTATATAATACTACCGCCGTACATGCGCAGTCAGCAATTTTTTTTTTTTTTTTTTTTTTTTTTTTTTTTTCCACATAATCAACTACTAGTACACCAAGTACTATGACACGATTTGATAGAGGCCAAATCATTCTTCAGACTTCAACAAATGGTATGGTTGCAGCGGAGTTACCTTGATACTGAGGGCCGTGTGCACCATAGCCATACAAAACATTATGGCCATAATAAACTATCCATACATAATATCCGGCCAAAATGTCACAGACACATTTTGAAATAAAATAGGCATGGCAACAACGGAGTTACCTTGATACTGAGGGCCGTTTGTTCCACTGTCCCACAAAACAAACGATGGCCAAATCTAATTGAATTCATGACAACATTAGCACGGCCAAATCGCATATAGCGAGCAGTATTCGGCATAAAATATAGGAAATGGTGATGGCGGAGTTACCTTGATACTGAGGGCCGACTATCTCATTGTCCTACAAATTCTTTATGGCCATCAAACGATAATGCATACAGAAATAATACAGAACCGTTTATTTGTGTATTCACCTAGTACTGAATCTATCGAAATGTTTAGTTAATTATTCATTTACTCACTAAAGTATATATTGGTATTCATATTATGTGACTGACGGTCGGGGCGTGCCTGTTGTTGGGAGGAAGATATATAAAATTATTGCATCGAAAAACATTAGAAAACAAGAATGACTACAAGCCTTCTATTTCATACGATACAGGCACACCGAAGACCACAGACGAGTTGGACAAGACCTGAAACAGAAGACGGAAGACGATCACAGGAATACCAACAGCGCCTTGAGTGACAACGCCGCATAGCAAGAACACCCAGAATCAGAATACTCGACCCTAAACCACACCGACACGCTACTCCATAGATGACCCCGAACTGACGCCTTAACATAGAATATGATCCTTTGACTTTCACGCAATATAGGACGTAGACCTGCCGCCCTGTACCCCGATACACACTCCAAGCAATTGTTACAGGCACAGATTTCTGGAAGAACCCACCCTGTTCCCAAGGGCGTCGTTAGTGAAGCCGATCCGAAAGATCCTAAAGACGCCCTTGGTTCTTCCAGTTTTTTCTGGACGGCTTTGTGCGTACAAGGGGGTACCAAGACAAAGGAATCATACACGCGATTACAGAGAACTCATATTTACCAGTATAATTTAACCAAAAACCAAAAAGAGACTTACGAACTTGTACATATAGCGATTCTTATTTACTTCTATTTATATCTCCTACTAATCTCTCACTGTTATTTATTATTTATCTATTTATTTATTTATTTATATATTTAGCGCTGGAAAAGATATTCAATAAACAAAGTAATGTACCGCGAAATTCGAATAAAACATTGAGTTGATGGGCCGCGAAATCCGAATGGGAAGCGGCCCTTAAACTACAATTTCAATCAATCAAAAGTCAGATATCAGATCAGTTCAGCGCTCAAAGTGAACGGACGTGTTTTTTGTGTTCTACCAAACCAGCCCAGCTTTCCCAGCCTTTGTGTTCCTCGGCGGTCTTTGTTCCCCGGGCTTTACAGGATTACCTATACTACAACAACAAACGGCGAGAGAAACCAGCCAGCCAGAGCTAAGTTTTGATTTGAATTCTTGCACCTATACTAATATTTCCTATCACTAAATTCACTCCTTACCAAATAACAACTAGTCCTGATCTAAACAAAAACAAATCAAACAATGGAAGCCACTCAATCCACCGTAAAAACACCTAAAAGGAAGCTCTCAGAAATCAACACTGAAAAATCCCCACCCACCAAAAAACAACGATCCCTACCCGAAAGGCCTAGTAGTCTAGCAAATTTTATCGCCATCATCCATAGTCTAACCCAACTGAGAGCATGTAAATCCCCAAAGGCCAAGGTAGCAAACGATCTCAAAAAATGTGCTGGTGACGTACATCAAATCTTTGAACTGCCGGGTGGTGATCTGAAAGTCCACTGCAAATCACAAACTCAGTACGAGAAATTACTACGTTTAGACCTGCTAGCAGATAAACCTCTCCCAGTAAAACAATTCATACAGCGTAGAGAGCAATGCAAAGGAGTAATTTATGGAATTGACCTCAGTATCAAACTAGAAGACATTCTCCCCACTCTCTCAAAACAAAACGTCGTATATGCCAAAAGAATGCAAAAGAACAAACAGGAAACGACAAGTATTATGCTAGTATTTAAAGGATCAAAATTACCGGAAACTGTCCGGCTATGGCTTCGTAATATTATAGTTAAACCTTTTTTTGACACACCAAAACGATGCCATAACTGTCAGAAATATGGTGGTCATATAGCTAGATTTTGTAAATCCCAAGTTGTATGTGCGAAATGCTCTGGAAATCATAATTACGAAGAATGTACTGAAACGAAAGTAACATGTGTAAACTGCAAAGGCAACCATTCAGCGGCCTACAAAGGCTGTATAGCTTTCAAAGAGGCAAAAAGAGTTGAATTTACTAAAGCAGACAAAGGGATTTCTTACGCAGAAGCTGTAAAAGAAACCAGAATGAATAGAAAAATCAGTCTACAAATGACCACCGCTCTATGCAAAGCAAAGGCAACTGAGACAATAGTCACAGCCGTGAACACAAACTCTGGTGATACAATGGAGACTGAAAACAATGAACAAGAAACAGAGACAAAGAACCTAACCAAGCTAGACCTGCTGGGCTTTATCAACATTGTGTTGAACTCAGTTATTAACCCCCTGCAACCTAAGCTTAATAAGACCGACATGATAGTAAAATTGCGCGGGACTTCCTTAATTGGGAGTTCAGCTCCGATGAAATCATTAACTGGGGGAAAAATCCGAAATACGATAAGAAAACATCCACACCCAAAGAAAAGTCTATCCCGGCCCTCAACATAACAACATAAGATAATCCACTTGCGAATGCATCAGTCTCCAAATTAGGGATATAACTAACACAAAATTCAATAAAAATCAATTATCAATAATCCAATGGAATGCCCGAAGCATCGGGAAAAACGGGGACAATCTTAAAGTCTTAGTAAATGAAATCAACCCAGATATAATTTGTGTTCAGGAAACATTTCTGAAGCCAGGAAAAAATAAATTTACAATAAACGGATATAAGTCGTATAGATCAGACAGACTTACAGGTGCACTAGGGGGAAACCTGATATTAATAAAAGAGGATCTGATTCACATCGAACTAGATAAAAGCCCTACCAGTGACGATCTCGAATGGCACGCTATTCAGGTCTTCTTCAATAACAAACCTATTAACATCATTAATTTATATGCCCCAGGAAGTCTAAAGAAAATTTCCCCAAAAGAACTGGACAACATCACAAAGAAATTTAACTCCCCTATCATCATATGCGGTGATTACAACAGTCATAACCCCATGTGGGACGACAATTGCATCAAGGCAGACGAAAAAGGCAAAGTAGTGGAAAAGTGGCTTGACCAAAACAACCTATGCTATTTAAATAATGGCCACGGGACGCGAATAGACATGAACACCGGTAAACTATCTGCAATTGACTTAACTATTGTCTCCCCTGATTTAGCTGTTAAATCCGAATGGGAAGTGATTCCTGACACGCTTGACAGCGACCACTTCGCCATTCTGACGAAAATTAGTATAAAACCGGACGCTGAAAGGACAGACGCCCCTCCAAAATTTCAGTACTCCAAAGCCGACTGGAAAAGCTTCCAGAAAGACTGTCAATGCCTAAATCATGACGAGATATTCAATTCCGATCCAGAAATGTTCAACGAAAACATTACAAATTCACTACTAAACATAGCACAAAAATATATTCCGATATCACAACAGCGCCACAACAAAAACCCGGTACCCTGGTGGAACCCAGAGTGTGCAAAGAATATTGCGGCCAAAAAGAAGGCACTTAGAAAATTCAAAAAAAGTAGGCTCCAAAGTGATCACGCGAATTACAAGGAACTCAAAATCATAGCTGAAAAAAGTGTCAAAGAAGCTAAATCAAAATGCTGGGAAGACTTTTGCAACACTATAGATACCAAAACCAATTCAAAAAAAGTATGGAACAAAATAAAAAATATACAAGGAAAGTTAACGAACACAGTCCCTGTACTGAACAAAACCAAAAAAACGAACAAAGAAAAGGCAGAACACCTCGCCGAATCTGTCGCTTCAAACAGTAGCGATAGCAACCTGAAACCAGAATTCAGAAAAATTAAGGAAGAAACAACGATAGAAAACGATTTGGACGATCATTTAGAAAACTATCTCAATGCAGACTTCAATATTAATGAATACCGCAAAGCTATACACTGTAAAAAAGAGAGCTCACCTGGTGAAGACAAACTAGGATACACGATCCTTAAACACCTACCAAATAAAACACAGAACCTAATTTTGAAACTAATTAATGTCCAAACAACTTCTAAGTAAATGGAAACATCTATCGTTATCCCAATCCCTAAACCAGGTAAAGATCCATCAGACAGCAACTCTTACCGCCCAATTTCTCTCACCTCAAATCTATGCAAAATAATGGAAACTATGGTAAAGAATAGACTGGAATTTCATATGGAAAACAACAACTTATTAAACAAAACCCAAGGCGGCTTTCGTAAGAACAGAAGTACATTAGACCATATAACCAGATTACAACACTCGATAAAAAAGGGGAATGCCAAACATCAATACACACTAGGTATCTTCCTAGACATAGAAAAAGCATTTGACCTTGTATGGCAGGACGGCATAATTATTCAATTAAGCAAACTTGGGATTAAGGGAAGAATGCAACACTGGATAAAAAAACTTCCTAAACAATAGAAATTTTAAAGTTCGCATAGGAAATACCCTATCCACCGACCATGAATTAGACAACGGTACCCCTCAGGGAAGCGTCATAAGCCCTACCCTTTTCAACATCCTCATCAATGGCCTAGCCAATGAAATTGACACGAAACATCCGGAAGCAGAACAGTCTCTATTTGCTGACGATTCTGCCCTCTGGAAAACCGCACGCTCCATAAAAAAATTGACAGGTATAATGCAAAATACACTAGATACAATTAGTCGCATGGGTGACTGCTGTGTTTAGATGTAGTTGTCTTCTCTTTGACCGTGTTTCAGACAGTATCGAGATATCGCTCATTGAATGTAATTGAGTGCGCACATGCGCGGTGGAGCTGTCCTAGATTCCTAGAATTGGCAAGCCACATGTGCCAACATCTCATCGTCATTTAAAAGGATTTTTCGGGTTTTTAATTTCAAAATTTCGCTGGAATGCCGCGTGCAACCCCTGCACGGAAGCGTAGGGCTCCTGCGGAGCCGGCTGTTTCCAGGGAAAGAATTTCCATCAGGCCAAAAAGAAATCGTAAACCAAGTTCCAGGCTGCGTGAGGACACTGAGGTCGATGTCCGTGCTGACCCCACGCCGGATGAGATGACTGGCCAGGCTGCCACTGCCAACCTGCAACAACAACAACCACAGGAACAGCTGATGGCACAGCTGTTACGACAGCATGATATGGGTACGGGTAAGGTTGCTGGTGCTGTAAGTCCTAGCACATCTGATAATTCTGCATTTGTTCAGGCCTTAGAGGCATATAATAACATTAGTGTCATGGTAGAGCTAGCTAGGCCACATATACAGAAGCTAAACACATTTGTTGGTGATAGTAACTCTGGGGGCGGAGGCCAAGTACCGGTACCAGTAATTAGTCACCCTGTTATGAATGAACATCATGATCATGTCCCTGGGTCGGGGGATATTTTGACCGAAGTGAGTCCGTTAAACGTGGGCACTTCTGCCATATCAAATGTAGTGTTCAATGCAGGTACTCCAGGGAATGGGGGACTAGTAGAACCTGGTAACCCTGGCCAGGCCATAGCAAATAGTTCTGATGAAGCCACCCTGTCAATGTATGAGCCAACTCCGCTCCGTAGCATATCAGATTCTCTCAGTGCTCATGTGCCAGACAATATCAAAGAAAAGATCTGGAAAGGGGGATTCATTGATTTCCCTATATTACTCAAATCCAGTAAGGACATGTTAGAACCCTCATATTCTCTCAACTTTGGCATCACTGATGGCAAAGCAGTTATGCATCCAAAGTTGGTGAATCGACCAATAAAGGATATTGAAACTTGGGTTACTGCCTATATTATTTTCATGGATATTTACCTGGAGCGGCATCCGACACGGGCCAGGGAAATGTTGAAATATTTGAACACCGTTAGAACTATTGCATCTCGCCATGGTAATTTAGCATGGTCACGATACGATGAGCAGTTCAGGTGGAGAATGGCGAAGAATCCTCTCCGTTCGTGGGGAGTCATAGACGGGGAATTATGGATGATAGCCATGTTGCCACAAAGTAAACCAGCCATCCCTTCAAAAGGGGGTAGCACAAACCCTAACTCCAAACTCTGCTGGGGTTATAACCAAGGCAAGTGCGAGTTTGTCAACTGTCGATTCACGCATGCCTGTAAATATTGTGGAGTGGCCGGTCACCCTGAAATCCGATGCTTCAAGGCCAAAGGGAACTCAAAGAATCGTTCTCAAGACAGGCAGCCTTTTCGGGCTGGCCTTCACTCCAATAAAGGTGGAACAGCTGGAAATTCAGCTTAGAGATTACCCAAACAAAGAAGATGCCCAGTACCTGCTAAGCGGTTTCAAATATGGTTTTCCACTTCATTATCATGGTCCTCGGAATCGCACAGAAGCACACAACCTAAAATCAGTTATAGAAAATCCCCAGGTGGCAAAACAAAAAATCTTGAAAGAATTAGAGCAGAACCGAGTGACTGGCCCTTTTGATGAACCCCCATTTAAGTACTTAAGGGTTTCACCAATTGGACTCGTACCTAAGAGAGAGCCAGGTGAATATAGGCTGATACATCATTTATCCTATCCAGAGGGCGAATCCGTTAATGATTATGTAGATCAGGATAAGTGCTCCGTACATTACTCCAGTATTGATGATGCAGTAGATCTGATACAGAAAGTGGCAGGTGATACCTATTTATCCAAGGCAGACATAAAATCCGCCTTTCGTCTGTTGCCAGTGCACCCTAATGATTTCGAGCAGTTGGGGTTCAAATTCCAAGGCCAGTACTGGGTAGCGAAATCCCTTCCTATGGGTTGTTCGATTTCATGTTCAACATTTGAGAAATTCAGCACATTTGTTGCACACTGTGTCAAGCGATTTTCGAGGAAAGATGGAATTTTAAAATTTCTTGATGATTTTCTTTTCATCGGAGAGTCGAAAGAGATCTGCCAATACATTATGGACTGTTTTATGTACGTCTGTGACCTGCTAGGGATACCAGTGGCTGAGGAAAAGTCAGAGGGTCCTTCTAAAGTTTTGGTGTTCCTAGGGTTAGAGTTAAACACAATATTAGATCAAATACACTTGCCTCGGGACAAGGTAGATCGAATGCAGATGGAAATTAACTCATACCCGAGTCGCAATAAGCTTCGTCTCAGAGAGATACAGTCACTGATTGGCAAACTTAATTTTGCCTGCCGAGCTGTGAAACCAGGGCGAACATTTTGTAGAAGGTTGATTGATGCAACCTCGCATGTCAAAAGGCCCCATCATTTTATACGCTTGTCGGCTGAAGTTAAGGCAGATCTTCAAATGTGGCAAACATTTTTGCTTCATTTCAATGGCACCCTGTATTTTGTTGATCGTTTTTGGTTGTCAAATGACAGTTTGCAGTTATACACTGATGCATCAGGGTCACATGGGTTTGGTGCATATTTCAATGGTCATTGGATGTGTGGATCATGGCCAGAGGATTGGTCTCACTTTCCTTGAGATATTTCCTATAGCATTAGCCATCATGGTTTGGGGGGAAGACTTGACCAACAAGAAGGTTATATTTCGCTGTGATAACCAGGCAGTGGTTACAATTCTAAACAAAGCAACGTCAAAATCTTCTAGGGTCATGAAGTTAGTGCGGTTTATAATACTGCATACTATGACATACAACATAGTAGTTAAGGCGGTTCATGTTCCTGGTATCCAGAACAATATAGGTGATTCGCTTTCTCGTTCACAGTTAGCACGGTTCCGGAGATGCGCGCCCCAGGCAGACAAGGTAGCGACCCCTGTACCAGAGACAATTTGGCATCTTTGTGGGTAGAGGCGGGCCGGTTACTTAATAGAGCATTTGCTTCACGGACATGGAGGGCCTACCACACAGGCATTCAATCTTTTGAAACCTTCAGGGGCGGGGTGGGTTTGCCACCAGTGTGGCCAGTACCTGTTAACCAAATTATTGCATATATTGCTCATTTGTCCAGGAACAGTTTAGCCCCTTCCTCTGCTGCAACATATTTAGCTGGCATAGGAAATAAACATAGACTAATGGGCTGGGTGGACCCAACTCAGCATTTTATTGTGAAGAAGCTGTTAGAAGGGTTTAAGCGACAGTCTGGGCGTAGGGACTCGCGTTCCCCCATTACTCTTGATTTGTTACGACAAATATTGAACGCATTGCCACACATTTGTGCATCAGTGTATGAAACAGTATTGTTCAGATGTGCATTTTTATTGGCATTTTTTGGTTTTTTACGCTGATAGTGCATCTGATCATACTGGTAGGGCATTGCTGAAAGAAGATGTCAAAATCCAATCTACGAAAGTAGGTTTGCGCCTATTTCTAAGATTACGATTTTCGAAAACGGATCAGTATGGCAAGCAGGCCCATTTATATCTCCATCCTTTGAAGCAAACCAATCTATGCCCAGTCAGAGCAGTGAAGGACTACCTGGCCATCCGTAGTTCCCAACATAGGCAGTTACTTTGCCATTTCAATTCTATGCCAGTCACACGCTTTCAATTCCACTCAGTTTTGAAGAAGTCGCTTGAATTTGTGGGTATTCCCATTAAGAACTATACGCCACATTCCTTCAGAATTGGTGCTGGAACAATGGCTGCCCTTTGTGGCCTGTCTGAAGAGCACATCAAAAAACTAGGCCGTTGGAAATCTTCAGCGGTGCATTCATACATTCGCCCGACATAGCTAGTACTGGGAATATATCTATTATTAGGGTCATGCCAGTATATCTTTTACATTATGGGGAAATTTTAAATGCTTTTAGTGTACTTTCAGG
This sequence comes from Hanleya hanleyi, assembly GCA_036873755.1. Classification (NCBI taxonomy): domain Eukaryota; kingdom Metazoa; phylum Mollusca; class Polyplacophora; order Lepidopleurida; family Hanleyidae; genus Hanleya; species Hanleya hanleyi. Next base: position 57 of record JAVTVY010044022.1, on the reverse strand, counting down.
TTTACACTATGATGTCTGGATCATTGGGTCATCATTTATTTACTGGGCATATCGCCG
>JAVTVY010044021.1:0-20119 GCA_036873755.1 Hanleya hanleyi | reverse complement strand
GGGAGGAACATGACAGGGGGGGGAAATGCCCTACATTCGTATGGGACGAGGTCATCAGAGCACACAATGCTTGTGAATCATTCAGACAAGTAATATTACTGCCTTGTATCTATACATTGATCACATTTCAGAGAAAATAGTATGGCTTTGATTGGTTAATTACCCTAGTGTACCATACCATATTCCAGAGTCTTAGTTAGTTGGCCACAGTTGGTAAAAATGTATATGGATTACAGGCGTTAAATATTTTCTCTATTCTAATGCTATCAAGGAACCCTGTGTGATAAATGTAAGCTGTCAAGGATGAACATGCAACACCTGCATGCACAAGGAATCCATGCTATCCAGTGGCAGATACCACAAATTTGTTGTTTCAGGCAACTCGTTCAAATTTTATAGGCGCAGTTGGTAGGCTTTGCCTTTTTTATATTTCATGATCATGGTAGAGAAAATCAAAAATGTATGCACAAATTGCTTCTTGTTCAAAATGTTGTGAAAACTAACAGTTTCTGGTTTTTAGATTCTCAGCATCTTTTATTTGTACATGTAGATCCCAATATGACTGGGTCCATCATGATGTCCATAGGAAAGCAAAGAAAAACTGTTTGCAAATTTTGGTCAACAAACTGTATTGGTCTACCAAGTAACCTTAGTACTCCATGGAATATTTGGGACCAAATTCAGAAATTTCTAATAATACAGGTAATTACATATTTTCAATCATAGATAAGTTTAGAACACCAATTCATCAACAAAGGGAACAAACACTGCAAGGTTTTCATTAGCATTTGAACTATCTGTCTGTGTGTTGGTCAGTAACAGTCATTTAATATTGGAGTTGGTATTCAGTGTGTGCAATTTCATTGAAAACAGTCGGCTATAGATTGCATAACAGTCGTCTGGAACTCCGGCACCTACTACCCCTTATTCAAATCACTGGCAGACATGAACCAAAGTAAAAATCAGTACATGTAGGGTTACTAGTAACAGATGTTCTTGTAGGCCAATTGATAATTCATCCATCTAAATATATGTTCCTCTAGTTCACCATGTGACATCATCAAAGCTCATTTGCACCAAGTGTAATAACTTGGAAACCAACATGACCAATAGCATAGTTCGCTAAAATTATGACCACCATTTTCAGAATATTGACAGTCGCTTATCTTTCTCCTTGTTTGACAATTTTGACTTTCCATCATGTCCATTGAAGTGCTCTTTTCAAGATAATTGTTCTCAGCATGAAAACGTGTTTACATAGATCACAATACTCACTACTATATGAGGAGCATCTTGTCATCCATATCTTTAGCAGACCATCTGTCATGTCTGTCAGCTTTGCGATAATTTTTTTTAAAGCTGTTGCTGGCCAACTGCAAATTAAAGACATTTAATATTTATAATTTCATATCGCAAAACCTCGTAAGATGTAATAGTGATATTCTCCATTAAAGTATGATATACAAGCCATTGAAAGTAAACCTGAAATGGGAAATTTCCCAAGTCTCCCTTCTCCAAAATGGCTTCGTGCCATACAGTGTCTATCATCGAATGCGCTCAGAAAAATCCAAGGTTATCTTGAGATTTTAGAGCCATCGGTTGATAGTAATGACTGATAAATTCAAGAAAGAAAGAAAACTTTCTCCCTGAATATCTTTTGGACCCGGAAAATCCCGCTATAAGCGAGGATTTGGGGTTACAAAATGAAGCTTCCAGCATTTGAATGAGCTCAGAAAAATCCAAGTGACTTGAGATTTTAGAGCCATCGGTTGATAACAATGTCAGATAAAGTCTAGAATGGAAGAACTTTCTGCTCTGGTACCGGAAAATCCCGATGTTGCGAGGATTTGGGTTTAGAAGCAGGTTTTGACATTGCAAACGCTATGCAGCACCATGCAAGCGCCCCTTCGCAGAAAAGCGGCATGGTCGGCGCCACGACCAAACGTCTCAATTATGAGAACATGATTTATTGTCCTGTAACGTCGAAACTAATTCAGACGAGGACTAAATAATAATCCTTGGCGAATCCTACTCCACTGAAGTGGTATAGTTCACTGTCAGTACGATTGTACGACGAAGGACGCATGTTCGAGCATGATGTGTCGAAAACTGGGGCATTCATAATATAAACATATATTGAATAATCCGGTGGCAATACAGTACCAGGTACACCAAATTGGGTAGAATATAAAATGAGCCTATGATGCCAATGATGTTGCTCATTAGAGCTAACAATACAGAAATTACTGTCATTTACTGGGCTCTAAAAAATTCTCTCAATAAATGGACCAGAGTAAATTTTTTCATAATTTGTTGGCAATGAAATGCCAGTGAGATCTAAACCTAGCTCTCGAGTAATGCAATGAAAAATAAAAAATGATAAAAAATATAATGCAATGATGCAATGAAGCCTGATACATTGACCATCCACTTGGTTCATGAGAGTATTACAAACTAGAGGGGAATCATGGATGTGATTGTGCAAGGTGGCCTAAGACTTTTGTGAAAAATCTCCATAGTCCTTGCTAGTTCCAATTGTCTAATACTTAATAAGTGAGGAAATCACCATTCTTAATTTATTAAGGCTAAACCCTCATCTGGGTGGATTCATTCCATTCAAATTCTGAAAACTATGGATTGAGACTTGTACAATATTACCTGGGAACTTCTAGCCTAGGTGTTTCTCTGTTGGGTCAAGTAATATATGTAAAAATGTCCTATAAATGTGCCCTGGCAACAGACTGCAATTGCATTGATTAAATCAATCTTAGCAATTAAAATACAGACATATTACCTGTATACAGTACACATGCAAGTTGTTTAAATTTCTGTAGCTTCCCTAATACTACAGAATACTTCTCATAGTTTGATAGTAGTCATTTTCATGATAGGGCCTACCAACTATCAGACTGAAAGCCTAGCTGCTCCCAGTTTACTTTACATAACATGTTGCAATAACTTTGCAAACTGCATGAATATATCTATATCCATCTCTACTATGGATAGATTTGAGAAAATTGAGAATTACCAATCATCTGCATGAACCAGATACCTGTTCAGTCAGACATGCCTTTCAGTAATGGACTTGGTTTAGTTTGGGCAGTTCCAAAGAATAGAATAGAATAGAATAAACTTTATTGCTCACTTATGCCCGGAGGCTAAAGGCACGACATATAAAGATACAATAAAATACGATAAAAAACACACATGTACATAAGACAGAGCAGTAAGCTCAGGTTCAACAGAATGGTTGTCAGATTGATATGACATATATAATGGCAATAGTGGCAGGGATGGCCAGTGCATAAATATTATAAGGATCTATACCTTACTGACAGCACCCAGAATTACTACTTTGTGACACAGGGCATGCATTCATATATAAATCTGCCAAATGAGCTATCATGCTTTCAGAATAGACTTGAACACACTGGTTATAGTCACACACTGAACATTGCTAATGTGAACAAATCTAGTGTGGATAACTATCATTACCGGCGCGGGTACTCGGCTAAATATTTGTCTCTGTGTAAAACTGCCAGTAAAAATGACCATCTAAATAGGCTACTAAATTCAATTGACAGTGATCACATATACACAATGCTGTAATGAACTGGGCCACTTGTGGCACTTGGACAGACAATTGATATTGTTTTTGGCTGTCATCTGACTTGAATTGAATTTGATTAATTAATTTCAAACAGTCTGACACAGCTATCTAGGAATAATACCTCCAGATTTCCTGTCGTTTATGAACCTATTGAAATCCACCAGCACAGCGTTCCAAAAGAAACGCAAGGTGATGTGCATCTCATGATGATGAAGGAGATGTGCTTTACTTTTCTCTTCAGGTGAAAGTCAAAGCCGACAGGCTCTACAATCCGTTAAAGGGAGAAAACTCACTTCAGGTGATCACAGGGCTGTTCCTCTTGTTCCAAATTGGTCAGCCAGAATTAAATTTATTCTAGATAAAGAATATCAAGATTCCTGTGGATGCAACAATTGATCCTGATACATATGGTACTTGCTATAATGCATAGTTCATACAACCCATCAAACATCACATTTTGTGCTGTCTTCGGCGCATAGAATTTTGGATCTAAGAATAGTCTTGCAACTTGGAATATTATAAATAACTAAATTGTTTGTGTGGACAAACTGGTGGGGGAATACAGCGTAAGTCATCAGTTGCTACTTGAGATCCCCCATTTGGTTTGTGATCTGAGATATAGGCCCCCTGTTGTTACCTGCGGCACGCAGGTCTACGGGAGGCTCGCGTTGTTGTTGTTCTTGTTGTTCTTGTTCTTCTTGTGACTTTTTGAAATGCGCATGCGCTAAGAGAGTGTGATCTCTGCCACACTTTTCTTTTCAACCTCCAATCTCACATGACAACACTGCATTCAAGCGCGTTTGAATTCATCTGCAACTATATTCGGTGGAATGAATTATTGCTTCGTTAATTTCCGGATTGGATTTATTATACATGAGAATAGTGTGAATAACGTCAAAGGACCTACGAAGTAGGGTAGGCATTAGGACTCCGACACGCACTGGACTCTTGGACCCCCAGTTGAAATCCTGCCAATATTAAGATGGGCACGGCCCAAGTTAGAATCACCAGTGATTTTAATCAAAAATCAACAGAAATTTTCATCAAAAGTAGGTCAGCTCGAAACATGCTGGCAACAGTCCCCTAATGCACCTTCATGCCCAGTGTGAATAACGTCACAGGACATAAGAAGTAGGTAGGCATTAGGACTCCTACGCACGCTGAACTCGTGGACCCCCAGTTGAAATCCTGCCTATATTAAGATAGGCACGGCTCAAGTTAGTTTCACCAGTGATTTTAATTAAAAATCAACAGAAATTTTCATCAAAAGTAGGTCAGCTCGAAACATGCTGGTAACAGTCCCCTAATGCACCTTCATGCCAAAAATCAAGGTTCTAATATCAACGGTAACACTCAGATATAACATATCTCTCAGATATAACATATATATAAATATTAATATTCATGTCCCTGTTCAATTGTTTCTCTTGTTGTATTCCTCTTAAAATTTTGTACTCTGCGTTTGACTGGTGTTTGTACAACAAAATATTGAATCTTGAATGCTTATTTTGCCGACGAAAGGATTCAGATGGACTCACTCATTACCGGACAATTTCAAATGGTAGCCCACTTGGAAGAGACAGAAATGACTATGTAGTATTTAATGAGTTAGACACCCCTGTGCGCGAACAATACCTCGCAGTCGTGCAGTTATATTGTGCACTTTCGGTTACAAGCATGACATTTGGCAAATAGCTATTTTGAATGATTCTTTTTCGGAACACAGCCTCTCTATCCTCATTCTCGCAAGCCAGGGCCTTGATTCGCTGGTATTGATGTTCCCGTCCTCTTCCGCACTCACAATCCCTTTAGAATAGCATAAATCACTTCCGTAAATTCAATATCAGCAGACAATGCGCAGAAACATGTTGCATTTGACATCATTCTCTCAAGTCAGAGCCCATTTCTGCTAGAATTTACTGGTTCTGTACAAAATTCTATACGTTACTTTGTCAATCAGTTTTACGTATGGAATTACGTCATATATAGCAGATACTGGCCATAAAAACGATCTAGTTGACCTCGTGGCCAAAAGCTAGGGCCTTTGTTTTCCTGGAGGGGTTTTTGAGTTTGATTTTGATACTTAGATACCTTTCACATTGACTTCGCACTTGAATCACCTTCGGAATGACTTAGTGACAAATATATTCGCGAATTGAGTATAGGAAGATATCCATAGATACTGACTAGAAATGTTTCTTGTTTGCAGAATTTGATTTTAAAGAAAAGAAATTCATAAAATTAGCAACCTTCGAAAAGGCTTGGCCGAAAATGTCAGATGAGATGATATTTCTTAAGAATGAAATAGTTAATCATTTATATAGAAGAAGCAAACCATGTCTTGGTATTGACTTGCTGCGTGGAAAATAGTGGCAAGGAATTTAGTTCGCAGATCATAACGAACGTAAATGCAGAAACCTAATTAATTATTTTAATCGAATATCAATTTGAATAGTGAAAAAGTGTCATTATGCCTCTTGGACAATTCGATAAAGCCTCAAATCCCATTCCGTAGTTTCACAGATCGAGGTGATAGATCTGATACTAAATTTATTGAAAAATAACTTTGAAGGAAATATAAATTTTCCATTTTGATCGGCAAATTAAGCGAGAAGGGAGACTGAAGAACGCAGATTTTCGCGCTATGACTAAATCCTCGAAATTTGTTTGGATTTCCAAATATTTGAAAGCCTTCTTGATTTGCAAAAAGTAACGACTGAACCGAATGTTTTGAAACTTGGCATACACGATACTTGTACCAAAACATTGCCAAAGCGATCATGGTGAGTTCGTCTGTCAAAATCGTCGGATTTTGAATGGGGAAAGTGAATATATCTATATGGTATCAGAACTATTACGCAATCCCTACAATTGTGGGTTACAAGTTGAAAATTACTTCCCTCGGCATAAAAACACAGGCAGATGGCGCTTTTTTCTACAATTACCACTACCTCCGCTGATATGTCTTTCACTGTATTATCACCACTGCCGCAGGTTTTGACTACAATGTAGTCATTTCTCACTTGTTCATATATGTAGGACTATATTACCAGTCTACTGACTGCATTGATGCTGTGTGTCAATAAAGTTCCATATATAGCCCAACAAATTCATAATTCTAGGGACAGAATCAAATTCCTGTCACAGGCAATTTGGCAACTTGGAAATCAGTGGGGAGTTTAGAATGAGCCATAACCCCAATGGGTATAACTAGTTGCCAACTGAGATTCACCAAAGGTGAAAGATCTGACATTCTATTTAGGCATGAAAATTCTAGGACATTTTAGCAGTCCCACTGCTAAAACCTGACGACTCTTTTTCAACAGATATCAGTGGAGTCGGTCAGAGTGCCCTGAATGGGGTCCAGGAAATGCATCTTTATGCTTTCAGCATATTTGAATAGTCAATGCCATGCGCTCTACAGTTACTATTGTAAACGTAACCCAATATGGATTGTCAATACCAACATTTAAATTAAATAAATAAATAAAATAAATCGGCTCAGCTGCATGTATGAACTGGGTTGAGATATATAATGGGTACACAAAGATGTGTTGTAAACTTTAATCTAATATTATTCCTGGGGACGATAACAGTTCGGATCTCATGCTGTAGCCAAACATCAGTCCGAAAATAGCCTATAGTACTGGACTCTTGATTTAACAGAGTACTACAGTCTAGTCCTACTAATTGGAGATTATCTCCCTTTTCCAGATATGGACAATATCCACAGATGCCAGCTTCAGCTGGCAATGCTGCACACCAAGCCGAGAACTACCCTTTCGTACTTATACCGGCCAAAACCGGCCAGCATCATATATACCCATAACGGCCGAAACCGGCTGCAATTCACCACCACGCAAAAAAATCGCCGCACAGTAAAATGTTCGTCAAGTGAGAGGTCGTCGGTAGTCCACATCGTTGGACAAGGAAATAGTCGACAATATACGTTCAAATTTTATTGTAAATCATGCAATAAACGTATAACAAGTTAATTTTATTGAAGACGTACCTTCCTTGTGGTGAAAATTGAGAAAATCGGCGAAGAATTTGCCGTTTTTTGACCATTTTCAACGCTATCGAAATCCCATTTCCCGCGGTAGAATGTTAGAGATATTGGTTTCATTTTAAAGGTCATTTCCGGGTCTTTCGACCTGTGACGAGTGATTTGATTGGATAGGATTGAATAACGAAGGATTTGATTGGATAGAGATGTGATCATTCTTTGATAGCGTGACCAAATTGACCTCGAGGGGGCTCTGTTAGTATCGCGAAGCCGATTAGTTGAGACGTGTGAGACAATGGCAGCGATTGGCCGGCCGCCTGTCTGCGCGTGTCTGTCTTCAGTGCCGCTTGAATTTCTCGCCGAAGAAAATGGCTTCGTTGAAACTTTAGCGAGCCGACTGTCATGCTGTTGGATTTACAATGGAAATAAAGGGTTTCTCGGATTTATATGTCGGATTAAAACCCACACGGACGATGCACTGGTATTTTAGCACGATCGTCCGGTTGAATTGGGCGAATCGTGAAGAGATTTTTTATGGAAACTATCATTTGGCTGGGACATACCACAGGCACCTGCACTAATTATGTAAATTTGGTTGAATAAAGAGAAATTAGTGAATATCATATGTCGTGTCTATATCTGTATATGCCGTGTTGTTGTTGTAACAACAAGGTACATAACGCAATCCGCCCGAACACTGACTGACACTGTCCAAATGTCTCGTTTCCACAGCTTTATCCTCGAAAACATCAACAAAGTGATGGATAAGCTGAACAAGTATACATCCTACTTCCAATTTAGCATATACTTAGTTCCAGGTCGGAGGTATTCCAGCCGAAATAATCCCGAAAACTCTCAATTTATTGTCCTCGACAGCAGCGAGGATCGATCGGTAACAAAAATGGCCGCGGAACATGGGTACTTGTGTGTGACGTCATAGCTCCATGCGTAGATACAGCACGGCGCGAAATATGAATTATTCGAAATCGTGTTCCATTAAGTTCCATTGGCGTTATGTACTTCAAATTCATGTTTGCATGTTTATGTTGTTGGTGCTGATCTTGAGCCACTTGAGCGTGCAAAGTCATTGGTATATAGCAAAGAACAGAATGTCTCATGCAACTGATATAGTTAACTGGTGAGTATGGCTGCTACATCACAACATGACAGACATTAACGATCGAAATATCATCTAGAAATACCGGTACCTAAAAAATAACTAACATAGCTTTATATACTATATTGGCTGTTGTGTACTACATAGTATTACCATTTACATTTCCGGGCCATTAGAGACTATAATCTGTCTGATCATAGATATAGTATGGTAGAATAAAAACGTCATATTCGACATTCAATATTCAGTTCTCGTCCACAATAGAATTTCCGCGTCAATAATGGAAAGACTGTTTTCGTATAACAGTAGCATGAATTCCAAATATATGCAAGAGACAAAATAATAACAAAAAAAATGAAAACCGACCTCCAATATATGGAGTCTAACTTTGGTTTTGTTTGTTCTGTCTAACAGGGTTGAATCGCATTTCGAGGAGGAAAGTGATGAATTTGTGACTTTCAAAACAATCTCAGCTCAATGGCCAGAACAGAAACACAGTAAAAAAAAAATTGCCTCAATACTGAAAGGAGTATTCCCCAGAATCAAATCATCCGTAAAAAGAATCGGAAATGATACTTTGAAGGTGTACATTGGATTGAGGCACCATGATTCGAGTAAAGAAAATAATGATCCTCTTCTCAATTTGGATGGCATTTCAAAAGTAGCGTTAGAAGAGAATATTGCTGTCATCAAGAAATCTGACCGTCACTTGATACTTGGAGTTGTAGGAACCGTTTGTGGGAAAAGAATACTGAAAGAGTTTTCAATATCCGTAGAGGGTCAAATTTCTTTATCAATTTGCAATAATTTTGTTGATTTGAACACAATTTCAGTCAGTAATTACACTGATTTCAGAAGAAACTCTATCAGAAGCCTTTTCAAAATTATGAAGGAAATCAAATTGTGTCAGGGTTATCAATCAGATGAGGAGGTCGATAATTGTCAAGCCCTTCAAGAGCAGTGGGTGGATCAAGGTTCAATTTGCCGTCTTTACAGATCGTCAAAATGTCAACAGATACTATCCTTCACCATGAAAGGTTCAATGTGCCTGACCTGTCAAAGACAGCTCACACGAATCAAATTAAAACAGAAAGAAGAAACTGCCCCCGAGTCAACAAACGCACTTCTGTGTCTGAACAGCGGTGACGACACTTCAATTTCCGAGATATTTCAGCAACTTCTACCAGATCTGAAGGTGCGTTAGTTGTTACGGGTGAAACAGATGTACAAATGTGGTTGTGGAGTGAGTTAAATAAGAAAAATTAGGAGTGAGTGAGTGAATATGATTTAACGTCGCTTTAAACTATATTTCAGCCATATGACGACGTTGGGCCCTATTATGATTAAGTATCCCCCCCCCCCATCCCCTCCTCGTGCATGTACTATCAATTCCTGAGGTCAATATTTTAGCACAGACAAAATCCAACAAATTACAGAAAAGAGAATAAAAAATTAAACACATTTTTATTTCATTATTGAATTATGTAGATACAAATATAACGTTAAGAATATATATAATATAACAATGTCATACGATCCAGTCCTTCCATCCCTATACCCAGGCTCTCGACGGATTATGTATATTTATTTTTCAAGGCAATGCCAGGTTTAGAGCTGCTTTTGCAGTCGCAAGTTGACAACCTGAAGAGGAAAGACAAGAGACAAAGGAGATGGGATCCAAAGTACGTTTATAATACATTGTGCCTTTCTTTATTGGTCGCATGGCGTGATCCACTGTAATTACACATGTTTGCATGGCAACATCTACGTTTAATATTAGCTCCGCCTGTGGCCTTTCTCTATATACGACCAAGGCACCGGCGTCATACCACTTGCCAAACTATAGTTGCTGGAAGATTAGAATACCGGTCACCGTTTGCCGAAAACTGTACACTAATTGGATTTTATAGCATCTTACTTTCATGAAGATCTTGTTTATAAAACAAATACATGAGAGATCGAAACTCATGATGAGGAATCTCTTCAGCAATGTCGATCTGCATATAAAACATGAATAATGCAGCTCATTTGTTTTGTTTGGTTTGATCGGTTCAAACATTGAATATATCAACGTTGTGTCCGTTTAATAAAGCCTATATCATTCCATATCTTATGCAGGATTATCCAGCTATGCTTAACATTATGGAGTCGCTCGCCAAAAGCTTACGCTGACCTTCGAGAGAGTGGCTATCTTGTTCTTCCTTCTGGTAGTGTTTTGTCGCTGTATAAGAATGCCATCCAGCAAACCCCAGGATTCAACGACAACATATTTAAGTGGATGAGAGCGGAATTTAAGCGGACCGGACAGCCGGATACAGGAACAGAAGGTGGCATTCTTTTCGATGAAATGGCAATACAGGTATATAATACAAACAGACAAATGGATAATTTAACTTAAACAAATTTAACTATTAACAAAAACGTCTATAATCTTACAAAATGGTGGTATAGACATATACTTCCATATCTGAATCACAAAACCTGCATACTTGCATCATTATGCATAACGATCAACGATCAACATCGAGGGTAAAAATATTGTCTTTCATACCGTATACTATCTCCGTTGCAGGCCGACCTTCAGATAACACCAGTGAACGGAGTGGATAGTTTGGTTGGATTTGTGGACCTCGGTGACGAAGCCAATTATATGAAGATTATTGAGAAAGGTACATGATGAATCATTTTCAGTAATTAAATGTCCTCGTGCAATGTCTTATATCAATTGATAAACTGTCTCTATCTGAATCTCCATATACAGCATGTCGCCGGATCATTCGTAAACAGATAAATTTTATATTGCATTGTTCGTCAACTTTTCAGGAAAATCGGAGAAGATTTTAGCAACACACGTTCTTCAGATGATATTTCTAGGAGATGAGGGGTTCCGTTTCCCATTCTGCCACTTCCCTACTCATGAATGTGAAGGTGCCATTATTTGGCGGAAATTCTGGCATTCCGTTCAAACATTACGAGACTGGTCCTTCAAGGTACGCGGATTTAGTGTGAATGTGACAAAATCTAATATTCTATCCATATTGCACGATACAAGATTATTACCGATTATTTGAACTCAGTAATGCTGAGTATACCGATGTCTTCTGGTATTTCTTAGTATAATGCATAGTAATTGACACAACGTATCCGTATTAAATGAGATATTCATACTTGATTTGTAGGTGAACTTCGTTTCCATGGATGGTGCTGTACAGAACAGGACTTTCATGAAATCTCACTTCTCCCAGAAGAGTTTAAGCGAAAGCCTTTACACTGCAAAAAACTTGTTCAGACCACAGGAGAAAATGATATTCATCATGGATCCATCGGTATGACAGAAGGCTATACACCATATTATTTACAAAACACAAATGCTATACTCCAGATGCATGTATACATAAGAAGCATTTGCGGCTGCTATACACCATATTATTTACAAAGCACATATGCGAAGCATTTACGGCTGCTAGACACCAGATGCATGTATACATAAGAAGCATTTGCGGCTGCTATACACCATATTATTTACAAAGCACATATGCGAAGCATTTACGGCTGCTAGACACCAGATGCATGTATACATAAGAAGCATTTGCGGCTGCTATACACCATATTATTTACAAAACACAAATGCTATACACTGGATGCATGTATACATAAGAAGCATTTGCGGCTGCTATACACCAGATGCATGTATACATAAGAAGCATTTGCGGCTGCTATACACCATATTATTTACAAAGCACATATGCGAAGCATTTACGGCTGCTATACACCAGATACATGTATACATAAGAAGCATTTGCGGCTGCTATACACCATATTATTTACAAAACACAAGTGCTATACACCAGATGCATGTATACATAAGAAGCATTTGCGGCTGCTATACACCAGATGCATGTATACATAAGAAGCATTTGCGGCTGCTACGCACCAATTTGCATGCCACGGATACAAATTATTTACGGCTACTGTACACAAGATGCAATTAAACGCGATGTGTACACACATTCTACAGATACAAAACATATTTACAACATATTTGAAGCTTTTTGTCTGCGAATCACTGTTCAAATACATGGAACACAGCTTCTTTGCGGGGCCCTGAAATGAAAGTGATACACGGTCATATTTATGCAATTATGAGCAACTTTATGGGTATATACACGTTAACATGTAGCTACAAACTGGTGCACGCTTAAAACTAAAGTGTTGAAGCTTACTCGTAAAGTGTTGAAATAACCCTTTATTAATGTGCCCGCAGGGACAACACTTAAAGTGCAGTCCCTGTGGACACACTTAAAGAGTTATTTCAACACTTTATGAGTAAGTTTCAACACTAGTTTTAAGCGTGGTTTCAGATGTATTTGGTGTGTGTGTGTGGTTGGGGAGGGAGGGGGGTGGGGTGGGGTGTAAATAATGTCACCTATATAAAACATACTCAAGCAACACAAATTTATTCTTTTATTTGTTTGTTTTTTTTTTGCTCAGCATACTATGAAGAAAATCAGAAACAACCTTTTGAAAAGCAAGGAGCAAACTGGGGCAAAACGCATCCTTACAGTCGATGGGCATATGATTTTGTGGTCACACTGGGTAAAAGCATGGGAGTGGGATCAGGCTAACAATTCCATGAGCATCTACCACAAACTGACATGGAACCATCTGTTTCCGGACAGCAACTTGAAAATGAGGAACAAACTGGCATTTCAAGTGTTGAACAGTGACATGTTATATCTCATGAAGGTATATGTGTATATATAACGTAATAAATGTATCTGGAAATCTTCCCATGCGTATATATGGAACCAGAATTAGTTAAAAAATATGTGAGCGAAAATGGGAAAATATAGTACTTTCATTCGCATCGTCGTACATGTATATAATTCTGAACGAAATTTACACGATATCTTGCATTCAAAACCATTATGGCTCAGCTATACATTCATGACTGATATTCTTGCATGCCTGCATGACACCCTCTTTTTGTTATATCGTTATCTTCGTCGATTGTTACAGTCTTACCAAGAAAGTATTGGAGACGACGAGGCCAAGAAATTAACAGCGTCAATCAAACTTCTGGAGAAGACGAGCACAATGGTGGAAGTGTTTTCTGACATGCGACCCATCACAACATCAGATGATCGCCGACTTCATGACCTTCAAGACAGTTTAACCTGGTTTGAAGAATGGGAGAAAGAAGTTATGAAAAACGAGTCTGGATTACAAGTGGTCGAGAACAAGAAAAAGCTGATGTCTGATCAGACTAGGGAAGACCTAGCGTCGTCCATTATCGGTCTAAAGCAGTTGGTTATCTTAAAGGAAGCTTCCCCACAAGGTGGATATGTAGTGCCTGGCAGGCTAAATACTGACATCGTTGAAAACCTGTTTTGTCAACAGAGAGGTCTGCATAATGGAGCCACCACAAACCCCAATTACCTAACTTATTCACATACAATGAACAGCATATTGCTTGGTCAGAGCACTGTGTCAAGAAAAGGCAATGTTGGTAAGCCTTCGGAGCCTTTTAACTTCCACAGTGATCAGCCCTTGCGAAAGCGTAGATGTCTTATGCCTCGTCTTTAGACGCTGGACCTATATGACATCAGTTTAACAGAGGGACTATAGTCTAGAGCATACATTGCAGTACATGCACAATGCTAGAGTACATATGTAGTACCGGGGTAATTATAAGTGAACGTTTACTAAATCATAATTATTCATATATGACTGTAGATGAATGATGAGTCACCCATATTACGTATTGAATAATAGAAATAATTATTTCCTCTGAATAACCAAGGGCGTCGATGGGGGAGGGTGGGGGGGGGAGAGGGGAGTGGTGGATCATTGGGTTCGAATGTCCTACACAATGTAATTTGTTGCTTCAACTTTTTGCCGAGCACTAGAACCTAGAATAGAGAACCTTATGGCGTTTCATATGTTTGTGTGACCATATTGCACAATCCATCGCGTTCTGTACCATTTACGGCATATAATCTTTTGTAGTTATTCAACTATTGAGAGTATAGCTCGTACTTACCACATTCTACACATGTTGGGCAAATCCACTCGGCATCCGTGAAGGAATACCGGTTCCAGGACTCTCCGTTATCAAGATCAGCACAGCATCTACAGTACCAACTGTCGCATTTGTCGCATGCAATCCAGTGGTCTGCTTCTGTTTGAAAAAAAAAAGCTGTGCTATAAGGGTGTTTTTGTTCCGTAAGCTGGAAGTCCTATTCTCGTCCACATAAGCAAAAGCATGCTTGTGCATATGACTCGCAGTATCATTATTTTGAATTCTGCTGATCGATAAATATCGCATGTTGTGTATCATTGGTATACCCAACAGATAATTAAAAACATGTCAATTTACGCCACATAGTGTCCAATTATAACCAATGTGGGATAGAGAGAATGAAGAGGGACAAGTACCTGAATAAATTGTACCACAGATGGGACAACGGCAGGTATCGGTACTTTCTACCTCCTCCACGATTTCCCTTCTCCTCTTCCCGTTCTCCCTTTCAATATTTCCTTCTTCCTCGAGGACAGCACTTTTCCTCTTTCCATTTCCCTTACTCTTGTCCTTCATACTTTCTTCTTCCTCCATCATGACATCTCTTCTCTGTGCTCCCTTTCCTTTTCTCTTTCCTTTCCCTTTTCCCCTGTGTGTTTTCTTGGTCATCGTCTCCGGGATTACTCTGGTAAGCTGTAATTTGAGCAGGTTAAATGTAATGTTTTATCACTCCTCACTTGAATAGCAATGTCCCGACAGGACTGCAAAGAAGCAATCTATGTAATTGTAACATATTTTATAAATGTAACAACTAACTTTGAAAAAGTAACGCTTTTGATTGAAACTTTGTTGCATACATATGCTACGCCTTTACGTGCAACAATATTGCAACGTTGTCACTTTAATTCTTCACATTGTTTCAGAAACAACGCAACATTGTATTCAAATGTTTATCGCAGCTTAGATATTTGTGAAATCATGGATGTTGAATGCAAATGATAAAACATGATGACAAGAAAGACAAATGTATGCATATATTATTTGATTCTGCACGCGATACCCGATATTGTATAAGTGTGGCAAATTATACTTCAAACCAATATAAAGAAGCAAGTTGCTCAGGATAAATCGCTCAATGTGGTTATTAAATATATATGTTCTCCATCCATATCTTGACATTCAAACAGTGAATATTATGATTATATATGAATAATGTAATAAAAGTATGTACATAATATCTAATAATACATGTAAACTTTCTTCTGAGTGTTGTCATATTGTTTCTCCATTTCTTTACATTGTTCCAGGAATACGACATCGGTCCGTGTAACACTTGACAATTCATCTTTCCAAATTGAATGTATATATGAAAAGCTCGACATCTCTCTCGTATTCCAACATTCCTTGTCGCAAAATACTCGAGCGATGTCGTACTTCTCATCGTTCTACTTGCATCTTTGCTACACGAAAATCTGGAATACGGGAGCGATGTAGAGCTTTTCTCATTTCTACTTTCAATTTCGCGAGATATTAATCTAAATTCTCATGTGGTAAGTTTCGTACCTTATGACTAATTCCATGTATTTCAATAGCCTCATATAGTGTTCATATGAACAGTCGCAATCAAACGGTGACATGCTATTAGCTATTTTTGAATTAGACATTTGGACGCGGAAATTCTTTAATGCACGACGGCTGAATATTGAACGACAGACAAGACGTTTACATTTTTCTCATTCATTCTCCGCTGGTATTGTTCTATCATGTCCCATAACGTGGTATTATATTTATAAATATTATTTTGAATTCATAATTTCATCCATATCGATGTTCATAGACCGGGAAGGGAATTCCATGTGACCATTGATCTTTTTAGAGAGGAGTACTGTTAGTCCAGTGGTTAACATCTTGCAATCTCACCGGTGGTCCGTGTAACGTTCGACTCCGCATGTAGACTCGGTCGTATATGAAATTGGGTTTCTGATCTGAGACCGTGCTCGTTGGTTTCCCTCCGAGAACTCCGGCTTTTTCACCAAGCCGAAAACCAGACGGTTGGTTGTGAAATATATCTGTTATATATATACAAGCCTAGAATTTCAATTAACGTGTCTCAAACATATTGGTGTGCACGGTATATCAAAACACTATTCACTAACTGTATCTATAGCTAAAGGAATATGTACCCTTTCTTTCTTCTCCTGTATCGCTTTCCTATGCGCCTTTGTTTTGTTTTTCCTCAACAGTCCCAGGGTCTTTTTCCTGAATTCGTTGTTGCATGCCCTCAGATAGCACGACACTGTTTTGTCCAGTAAAACAATGTTATCGTTAACGAATTCCGTCATATGTGACAAAAGTTCGCCAATTTCCTGTCCTTGGTCTACTAATGAGGTCATATTTTCAAGTGAACAAATAGTCCAGTTTTCTACGACAGTTGGGTCTTTCAGCAATTCCTGACGTGTTCTTTCGAGAACATTGGTTCCGTGTTGATGAAGATTGTCTAATGTGTGATATTGCTGTCGTTTGTCTTCTAAAAGACGAACAAATTCAAAAGTTTTGTCTGTAATGTGAGTTAAGCTGTGACGAATGTTCTGCTTCCTTTCGGTACTGTTTAAGGTTTCTGGGTATTTGGTTTCCTTAACTAATTCCCCATATGGAATAACCATCCGGTCTAAAAATCCTGCCCTTCTCTGGTACAACTTGGTGCATCTTTTGTTTTTTTTGCTAGGCTTAAACAAATTTCGGCGGACTCCTGAAATATTTCGATAACGGGTTCTGGCGATTGCCATTGCCCCCACACTGTAAATGTGGCGTATAGGATTTAAACACCATCATGACACGTTTAGGTCTAAATGTGTTTAGGAAAGTGTTGAAAATCGATACACATTTTTATTTTGACACATCACAAATTAAACACGTTGTGAATATAAACACATTCCGCAACACATAAATATATGACATGTTAGCATTTAAACACATTTCATGGATCTTGACACATTCTTAAACACATTCCTAAACGCGAATATTTTAGGCGTTTAATTCAGAACACAATCCTAAACACAATAGAATAGCACAAAGCATGACATGTTTAGCATTTAAACACAATTTGTCGGCTATCTTCAACACATTACTAAACGCATATTTCATGTGTTTAATTCAAACACACAAACCTAAACGTAATATTATGTTCACATGGGGTGACAAATTTGCATATTTTGTATTTGGCTTCATTCGTTAGCTGCTTGCCCTAAAGTGTGTGAAAATACGCATAGAAGCATTCAGATACATTCTTTCATCGTTTAGCTGTAGTTTTGAAATAGTTTTGTGAAGTCGTATAAACATCGACGACGGATTATTTCGTGTGCACTGCAACACAATCCGCGCAGTGATACAACACTTGTATCGTCTGACGTTACACATTTGCGCGCGCGCGTAACGGGCATTTCTGCAAGAAGACGACAAGTGGATGTTGAACAGCAAGGTAAGAATCTTGTCTCATCCATGTTATTTATGACAGATATGTACAGTTTCATGCCTGTATCATTCATTTTATTAGCCGTTGAATTTGATGTGAGGCCGATGTTTCGTACCGTAATGACATTACGGTACGACATTTTATCCAACAAAAACTACATTACTAATTAGCTACAACATGTAACCTATTTATATATTGACCTTATATTGTCACTATATAAGGTCAATATATAAACTAGCTCCGGTGTAGCCTTGTTCCATACTACGTGAGAACAACGCTACGGCTGCAAGCCAGTCACCAGATCGAGTTGTTGGGAAATTGCCGTACGGGCAATATTTGCCAGACCAATTGACCATAACCAATCAAATAATTCGATTCTATGTCCACTTACCTTTCATAAAAATCCTTGTTTATGAGTGACCGTCCGTTTTTAGCTTGGCAAGAGATCGAAACTCGGACGAGGGGGTTATACTGTCCATGTAAAACTTATCGATGTAAAGATGGCGGCGATGTGGACAGTTTTACCCCCCTCGTCCGAGTTTCGATCTCTTGCCAAGCTAAAAACGGACGGTCACTCATAAACAAGGATTTTTATGAAAGGTAAGTGGACATAGAATCGAATTATTTTATTGGTTATGTTAAATTGGTTCGGCAAATATTGCCCGTACGGCAATTTCCCAACAACTCGATCTGGTGACTGGCTTGCAGCCGTAGCGTTGTTCTCACGTAGTATGGAACAAGGCTACACCGGAGCTATATACAACCTCGCCACCAGGGGTCGCTCTCCGCTGGACAATTGGCCGCTCCGATGAACCCCTGGGACGACGCTCACTGAAAATTGGTCCCATAATACATTGAAAAATTCGTTCACGTGTCCTCTTCCGGTTCCATTGGAACGTATCCAATTCTTTATGAAAGGTCAGTCATGAGTCACTTGCATGGCCAGCCTGTCATAACGTCATGACGTCAGAATAGAAAATGTTTCGCAAGAAGTTCTGGTAGGTTACGTCATCTTTCAGACGCGCTCGTAACATCCATGACGTCGGGACGTCGGCTTAATCTCCACAGATACGCTCTCGTTATGTTCTAAATTCTAGGGTTTTGTGTGCTATCCAATGACCGATCGTACTGCTGAGCGCCGTCCCAGAGCCTAGTAGGGAGGACAGGACCAGATAGCTCTGGTTTCGAGATTGAGCTATGTTACATGTTGTAGCTAATAGTTTTTGTTGGATAAAATGTCGACATGTTCCGTCATCATGTCATTTTGCTCGCGACCGAGTAGGCCTATAGACCTGCAATCTTCGAAGGTAAAACGAATAGTTATTTTTCAAGTAAATTTGGCGAACCCTCAAGATTGAGAGTTGTCTTGATGCATTGATCTGTATCATGGTGCCGCGTCAATTCATGGAATGACTCATGTTGGACCTGGTGAGGGAAGGGGTGGGAAGGGGTTGGGGGGGGGGAGTATTTTTATTTCACCGTAGTCTTTGCTTCATTGTCATTCATAAATGTATTGTTGATTCGGCATGTAATGGTCCAAATGTGGGCACTGTGACCAGTGTCATTGTGTTGTATTTAAATTTGGGAAATAATTATATTCCAGAAAAGAAAAAACTATTTATATTTTTATTAACAACATCAGTTGAGGTGGTGAGCGAAGTGGTGGGGGTGGGGGGGTATTTCACCGTAGTCTTCGCTTCAATGTCGTTCATAAATGTATTGTTCATTCGGAATGTAATGACTAATGGTCCAAATGTGAGCACTATCATTGTGGGAAATAATTATATTCCGGAAAAAAAGATATTTATATTTTTATTAACAACATCAGCAATATCGACGAAGACACCCAAGAACAGACAAGCCATGGTGGTGACCGGTACACTTGGCTGTTC